>PPJW02000039.1:0-156451 GCA_003705905.2 Lipomyces sp. NRRL Y-11553 | reverse complement strand
CCTGCTCCGGGTCAACTGCCATATACGAAGCCATACAACTCCACCTCCGTGTATCCCTTACAGAACACCACAACAGCAACGCCGCAGCAACGCTATTCTAGCCCGATTAACGAGGCTAGAACGCAAACCTCCAGGCTCCCAGCCGCACTTAATGGCAACTGGCAGTTTTACATTTCGTCGAAGCAACCCCATAAATAGGAGGAACAGGCACATGCGGTTTTGGAGGATCAGCTAAAGACTAAAGTATTGCCATGATTTAGCAAATCAAATTATTTCGGACCAATTAAGTAACTGGGCGGCGGCAAAGCGGACTTGCTAAGTCTATAATTAATGAGGCTGAACATAACCATATAAATCGAGGCTGAAAATATATAAATTGAGCTCCTCTGAAAAAAAAAGTTTAGTTGATTAGTTCCAGAGAGACTGGTATTTGGTTACATTCTATGCAAGTTTTCTCCAATAACACATACGTTGGTACTTTCGCTCAAAGTGTCTCCTATTCCCCGACAACTGGTCAAATTCACACAGAGAATCCGCAATCCTGCTTTGCGCAACCTCACGCTTAACCTGATCGAAGAGGCTTCCCAGAAGTCTGAGCCAGCCCATTTCACAATGGCCATACTCAAGCAAGCATTTAGCAATTGCCAACATGCTACATGCCAGCGGGGTGGGTGAGGTCATTAACAAATTTTTGCAAGATGAAGATGATTATAAAGAGGGAATTGTGAAAGATGAGGCGTCCAGCGCAAGAATTTTGGCATTTGCTCTACAACAAGCTCTGAATGGACTGGAAGCCGATTCTGTTTAGTCATCTGACGATGATCACAACGAGAACAACAAGGCGTCTCAGTTCTAGCAAACTCCGCAAATGAGTAGTTGAGTACAAGTAAGGCTGAGAGGGTTCGTTGCATTATGACTACCAAGGAAAAAGTGGTCAAATATCAAAAATGCAGTGCCGTCAAATGGTTGACAATGGCATTCCTCCGAAATTTAACTTGCACTATGCCGTGCTTTTGAAACTAACGTCAATTCACGAACAGTGTCACCTTCGCGGATCTCTCAGCAAGTTAACCAAGAGTTAAGTTCAAATCGGCCCAGAACGTCAAGAGCGGCTATAGATATTGTACATCACGGGACGATGAGGTCAACCCATAATATTCTGTGACGTCATAGGACTAGGGTTCTTAGCGATGCGTTGCTATATATCGACGACTGGTTTCAGTGGCAGACAGCCTCCAACCCCGCGATATCTAAATAATATCTTCGCTTATCATATAAATAACACTCGCCCTGGTTGGTCGCAACGGAAGGCAGCTGTTCTCAGTAAAATAAGCTCCACAGCGAGGCAGCAGAAACCCCAGTTTAATAAGATATGCCGTGCTGCATGCAAGGGCTGCGGCTTAAGGAGTCCAACAGATATCGCATCGCACCCACCCGTTTCCAGATATTACTGAAATATAATTCTACGTTGATATATGCCGAAGATTCATAATTTTAAGCCTCTGAAGAAACTAGCATCGTATTCACAATCGGCGTCGGTAACATCGTGATTACATTTCCATCTCGAAGCAGTTGTAAAGGCTTATCTGGTGCACACGTTTTGCATCAGGCTATTGGTAGGCACTGATACTTGTGCACGTGCAACGCATTGTACCTTAATTGCGGAAATGTAGTAACATATACTCCGTAAATTAGCCGTAATTTGACACTTTGGGCTGTGGCAATAGCCCTGCATCCCCTGGACGCCATTTTGCCGCTTCCCTCCCACACGATCTTCATCTTAACCGGCCTTGTTTGGACCGTCTCCCTCGAGGAAACACGAACAGCACCAAAAAGATGGATCCGGGGTCGCATAAACCTACTGGCGCCCTGACGGGAAAGCCTTTACTGTACGTGCTGTATTTTTTCTTCAATGCTGCAACCTGTACTGGAATGTGATTACGATTGAGAATACTAACATGAATTTCAGGTATTTCACGTCTATTTTCGTATCGCTCGGTGTATTTCTTTTTGGATATGATCAGGGTGTTATGTCGGGTATTATAACGTATGCTATAGCCATATTTTTCCGCCGTAGCCATTGTGGTGTTGAAACGACGCGCTTACTTAGTTTGTAGTGGTCCCTATTTTCTAGACTACTTTGAACAGCCAACTCGAGCCCAATTGGGCACAATGGTCGCCATTCTCGAGATAGGAGCTCTTAGTATGTTTTATAAAAGAAGTTTTGCAGGCGCAAAAGCTGCGAACAAGCACCACTAACTGGAATAGTATCGTCGCTCATGGTTGGCAGGGTCGGTGATATAATTGGACGACGAAAGACCATTTTTTACGGTTCGATTGTTTTCGTTGTCGGTGGTGCCTTCCAAACGTTTGCAATTGGAATGGACACCATGATTCTGGGCCGTGTTATCTCTGGCTTCGGCGTTGGAATGTTGTCTACCATTGTTCCAGTCTACCAGTCAGAGATTTCGCCCGCCGACCACCGTGGACGACTAGCATGTATCGAATTCACGGGCAATGTTGTCGGTTACGCAGCTTCTGTTTGGGTGGACTATATATGCAGCTTTATCGAGAGTGATTTCTCGTGGCGTCTGCCGTTACTGCTGCAATGCATTATGGGATCCTTGCTATGCGTTGGTTCATTGGTTATCTCGGAGACTCCGCGTTGGTTGCTGGACCATGATCACGACGCAGAGGGAATCGTTGTTATCGCTAATCTCCATGCTGGCGGTGATACTGACCACCCCTTGGCTAAACAAGAGTTTAATGAGATTAAGGAAAACGTCCTCCTCATGCGCGCGGAGGGCGAGCGCTCGTATGCAGATATGTGGAGAAAATATAAGAAACGTGTATTGATAGCTATGTCGTCTCAAGCCTTTGCTCAGTTGAACGGCATCAATGTCATTTCATACTATGCTCCATTGGTGTTCGAGGAGGCTGGCTGGGTTGGCCGTAACGCTATTCTCATGACCGGTATTAACGCGATCGTGTACGTTGCTTCGACGGTACCGCCTTGGTTCTTGGTCGATCATTGGGGTCGTCGGCCTATCTTGTTATCCGGTGCCATCATCATGGCGCTCTCGCTCTCAATGATCTCTTACTCAATCTATCTCGATATTTCATTGACACCGTCGCTCACAGTCTTCTTTGTCATTGTCTACAACGCGTTTTTTGGATACTCATGGGGTCCAATTCCATGGCTCTACCCTCCCGAAATTCTCCCACTCTCTGTCCGAGCCAAAGGTGCGTCACTTTCTACCGCCACTAACTGGGCATTTAACTGGGTTGTGGGTGAGATGACGCCAGTGCTGCAAGAATTGATCGAGTGGCGCATGTACCTGTTGCATGCGTTTTTCTGCTGCATGTCCTTCGTTCTCGTGTACTTTACGTACCCCGAGACCAAAGGTGTTTCATTGGAGGAAATGGACCAAATCTTCGGGGACGCGAGCGTAGTCCCGACTCCATTCGCCCAGGACGATCTTGAGGCCGAGATTGAGAACGACGGTGGAATTTTGCAGGAAAGAAATTCTGTCGAGGACGAGGATCTCGACCCGCTCGGCGTTTCGCATGTATCGGAGGAACAAGCCTTCATCAACCGACGATCAATCGACAAATCTGAGGGGCAACGCAGCCATCAAGATTAGATTGATTTAGTCACATTACATTAACCGCGTCATTTGTATCTTTTTTTTTGTATTGGAGGTATTGATGCCTTCCACCCAAAACTTTCCAACGAGGACACCGAGCATACTGGTTAGACTGCATCAAGGAAATTGAATTTTTCATATTCGACCGTGGGGACTGTTGTTCAGAAAGACGACGGCGGCCAGAACTTTAGTCTCATTTAACACCATCTATAGAATTTGAAAATACTTTGTACTATTCATGTTTGCTTCGTTTTCTATTTTCGTGTATAGAGGTTTTTTTTTTTTTTTTTTTTTTTTTGAATTTTTCGGAATCGGTACTAGCGATCTTGATTTTGTGTGTATCATGGATTGTCATTTTGCAGGTTGTGAGGAATAATACATATATGGGATATATGTATAACTACCTATATTGTTTTTTTTTGTGGTGTAATTTTGTTTTTATGCGGAAGAGGGGGAAAGTTGTCGCATGAGCCAGTTCCCATATACCGAGATTTACGGTCGGGGTTATTCACTGGAGGTGATTTGGTGTGCATGCATTTATCAACAACATATTTGTATCTAATGTATGTAGTCCGAATTTCAAATCGAATGGGTAAAGTTGAGATCAGATAAGAGCCCATAAGGTCCAAAATACCATGCCAAAAAAGTATTACTCAAACTTAATCAATGATAATTTTTTTTCTTGAGCACAATGTAGAAAATGACAATAAAAACTATCAAACCATAGAACTCCGGCCTTGCACCCAAATGCCGCTGACAAAATGACTCATAATTTATGAGTAGATTTGCTTGTTTTAAATGCTTCTATAATCTCTTTTAAACCCGTCTAGATATTTTTTTCCAAAAACTTTTTCAGTGGTGCTCCCACATCAATGACTGATAGTAGGAAGGTGTCGTGCCCATACAGACTGATGTCCGAGCCGAGCTCGACGTGTTCAACCTTAGTATTGCCACCGTCCCGCAAAACGTCAACTATTTCTTTTTGCTGCCAGCTCGGAAACAAAATATCAGACTCGACGCCAAGCACGAATACAGGCATTTCTTGTAAAGGTGCCATGCCGGCAACTAAATCATCGCGGGCTTCGTCAAAGTTGAGTTGTCGTGGAATGTCGGCCACTCCTTCTGGTTGCTCCGTGTACGGATTTCGTGGCAGGGCACAGGAGACTGCGTCAGCATCGGCTAAATATTGCGCTGCCCTGGTGTCAATGGCTTTCTGCCTAGTTGAGCGCGAGAGGTCGAACAAATCCATGGCCTTGGACACGTACAATAACGAATTTGCGTCATATTCCAAGCAGAACTTCTCTCCCTGGTGATCAAGATACGTCTCAATTAAGAAATCTGCACACAAAGCTGGCTGCTTTCGAGGATCCGCCCGTTTGCGGCCGAAACGCTGTTCCCATTCTGGACCGGACCTGTATGTGATAGTAGCAATTTCACGCGCGAGCTTCATTCCGGCGTGTGGTGGTACAGAGTCATAGTAGAATCCTCGACGCCAGTTGGGATCAGCCATGAGTACCTGTCGCTGGGTGTGACGCATGGCAATCGAGTACGGGTGTGACCGGGCACAGCCTGAAATGGAGACGATTCTGCCAACAGATTCAGGGAACTGGGTGCCGAACGACAGAGACTGCATTCCACCCATAGACGCGCCGACGGATGCATGGAGTTTGGCGATACCGAACTCCTCGGTCAATAGTCTGTGCTGGGCCCGCGTCATGTCGTCGACGGTAACGATCGGGAAACGGGTAGCATAGCGCTCGCCGTCAGCAGGATCGATCGATGACGGGCCTGAGGATCCATAACAACCACCAATGACATTCGTGCAGATAACGAAAAATTTGTTCGTGTCAATCGCGCATCCCGGTCCTATAAATTTCTCCCACCAACCCGGGGACGGATTCTTGGGATGTGAGTGTGCGTGCGAGGACGCTGATAGTCCCGTGTGAAGAAGTATCGCGTTGGTCTTGTCTTCGTTCAACTGGCCCCAAGTCTCATATGCTATATCGAATTCTCGGAGAATTCCGCCATTGTCAAGACGTAGAGGCTGCGAAGAACGGTAAATCTCGTACCCAGTCAAATTTCGAGAGTATATCGGCTCGGGACCGGTGTCGAACGAACGAGTCCGGTGCTCAAGGATATCAAGACAGGGAAACGACATCTGGGCATTCGATGGCGCCCGAATCCGGGAGGATACAGGAGGAGGCGTGGTCGGAGTCTCCTGAACAATGGGATTTGCAGCCTGGCGGGCAACAGAGTGTTGCTGCATCGGCGCAGCCAGTGCGACTTTCGCGGACGATGAGACGTTCCGCAGCACTCGGCCTGGACGAAGAGCGCGTGCTGAGATGTGAAGACGACCCATGTTGTTGAAATTAGGTGTGTCGAGGACGAAGATGATTCGAAACTGTGCAGCAACAAGATCTGGGTAAGTTTCACTGCTGTTCTACGCCAATACCCGAAATTATCGAGGATACTGATAAGGGAGACTTAAAGGATCAGATTGCAACCATGAAATGGAACACAGGTCCCGCGGACTCAAATTCTGATGGTCTGAAGAAATTACCTTTAGCAAAATTGGCACCCAACTAGCTACACAGGGCCAAATCTGACAAATAATGCGGCCCGTGATAAGGCGCTGCGGTCTGCCCAAAAATTCTTGCGCCAAAGTTCAAACTGTTCGCGCAATTGCACGTGACCCCCCTGCACATAGCCACTATCATGTGGTGCATATATGCTGCACAAACATCTACCCATGCGATGATTTAGCCCATAACTGTATAAACTATGCTGACAATTATAATTATGAATTTAATTAGTCCCTAACCCGATATCTTCGAATTCACGAGAGTGCTTAATAAACTACGAACGTTAAGTTTTGTAACGATACCAAGCCCATGTGCGTTTTCGATTAGCTTCGAATTAACTATGGTACATTGTAACACGTAGATGCAGACTACTCTCTAAACCGGCTATATGCCCTTTCTTCTTCAAACCGTCTTTTGACAAGTTGTAGAACTGCGTCAGGATACACATCTTCCACTCTTTCATGGCCTTTGAGCACACGGGCCTCGTGCATCCTCGCCTCTTCCTTGGTCATCAACACAACATTCTGCGCATTCCAGTCACCTTCTGCAAGCCATTTTGTGAGTGCAACACGACTACCCCCGCTTTCTCGCGAGACCACTGACCGTCCTCGAAATACCTCCTCGACAATGTATCCAACGTCTTCTGCGTCTAGTGGTATCTTCTGAGACCCTTCCAAACGCATCTTTTGGCCGGCAAGAGAATGCAAGACTGTCGAATAGGTTTTGGTCCTGTTACGGCCAACGATGTACTCTTCAACGGGATATCCCCCTAAATGTGTCAAAATATGAGTGGAAATAGCTAACCCAAACATTCCAGGCATGGTTCCAAGGACTGGCAATATCCTGGCTCTAAAATCTTGCAAAACTCCTAGCTCATCAACCTTGCCCTGTTTGAACACGTCCTCATCCAAGGGTAATAAGGCTGCTTTCTCGGGCCCCAGTTTTTCGGACGAAAATACCACTGTAATGCCAGTGACAATTCCTTTCAATCGTAGACGTCGTCGCGTAGCTCTCGCTAGCGGATCCTCAGCCGAGCCTGAAATATCATCGATCTGGATCCTAGTCGGATCAGCCTTGCAGCCCGCGCCCATAGCCGAAATAACTTTTAGTTTGTTATTGTAGCAATATTCCAGTAAGTCAACTTTCGTGTCAATATTATCAATCGCATCCACGACATATGCCGGTTCTCCCTCCAACAGCCTGGTCGCGTTCTGCTTATTCCATAGCTCGATTTTCGTCTCAATCTGAACCCAAGGTGCGACTTTACTCATGTATTTCTTAAGGCTTTCGACTTTCGGTGTACCCACATCTTCTAACGTAGCAGTCGCATGTCGATTCAGCGACGACAGCGTGACTTGATCAAAGTCAATTATCCGGAGCTTGCCTATGCCGGACCGAACAAGCATGGTAACAATCCAGCTACCAACACCACCACAGCCAACCACAATCACAAACGCATCTCGTACCCTCCCAAGACCTTCGTCGCCTAAAAATACCCTATTGCGGGCAAGTTGTTCGTCTATCAACACTTGATCCCACTCCAGCCTCTTGTCGGTTGATTCGTGCAGGGAGTGGGATTCAGGAACTCCAAACTCGTTTAGTTTAGTCACATGCGACTTTTTCTTGCGCGACGGTTCGGCGGTATGGTTCTCGACTGATGCACGTCGCGAGATGTCTGACGTTGAATCAGAGGCGTCGATAGATGCCTTGAGTTGTGCAAGTTTGCGGGACCGTTGGTAGGACTGGACTGTTAGTGTGCATAGCACAGAGAATGCAGACGTTGCGGCTAAGGCTGTCACCGCTAGGACAAGGAATTTTCGGTCTGTGTTGACGATGGTCGCGTGGCTGGCCATTGTTTCCTCGTCTGATCTGGTTCTCTCTGCTTGATTTTGGCACAAAAAAAAGATTTTGTGGATCATGCGGCTTTGGTGTGGTGACCCAGTCTGCCTCGCACCGCTCTGATCTCTCGAGAAAATTAGCAATAAGTTAGCCTATTATTAGTTATGGAGAAGCAACATATATCGTTAGCAAAGTGGGCGATATGACTTCATTATTCCGGCTAACTATGCATAGATCGAACCCGGTTACCCACAAAATAGTATACCCATGCCATGCAATATCCATTGACCTATATAGTAGTATCTACAAGTTTTGGCTTCACCAGTCGATAATCTACAATTCGTACACTCATAAATGCCCCTTAAATCGTATAATGCCCCACAGAATGCGAAATCTCCAACTCCAACCGCCGCCATCTACTAGTAGATAAACCGAAACCCAGTCCTTCCATCTAGACCATCAACTTTGCCACCCATCTCCAATTTGACATTCAAGCGCCGCAACTGCGCCCTCAGTGTCAACGCACCTAACATCCCCAGTATCGCAAACAAAGCACACACTCCAAATCCTAAATAAAACTTGGGCTCGCTGCCCTGGTAAAATAAGAACGGGACAATAATGTTGGGTATGTTACCACCAATATTAACAAAAGCCACCGCAGCTGCGCGCTTGATTGGTGGTCGAGGCACCGTTGTTGCCATCCACGCAAAACCTAGGGACCAGGAGTTGTAGATTTGGAGGAGGAACAACATGGCGATGTACCTTAGAATTGTGGAAGTCGTGAAGATGCAGATGAAGAACCCAAAAAGGGCAAGGCAAGGACCCCAAAGCATGTGCATACACCGCTCGCCTGTCTTGTCAGAATGGAAACTATTCATAACCGACGTGATTGAGCACAGAATCCATGGCGGTGCGGTAAGCAGTAACGTTTTTGGCCTACTGAAACCGAGCGAGTCCACGATAGTTGGGAAGACAGTGTTAATACCGCCAGTCATCGCGAGACTGAACATCATTTGCAGTATGTTTAGGACTTTCGGGTCCTTGACAGCCATAACAAAGCCCATCATTGCAGACGCAAATTTAGACGACGCCTTCCGCGTTGAGGAGGACTGCGAGGACGCTGTGGTATCGTCATCTTGTTGGCCGACATCTTCAATCATTCTTAGCACGCCGAGAAGTCGTTCTTCTTTAGACAGCCACCGCGTAGTGGCGGGAAGATTTGGTAGGATAGGCATGGCGATTAAGGCTACCGCTACTGTAATCGTCCCTTCGATCAAGAATAACCAACGCCATGCGGAGAGCCCCCAAACACCTTCAAGATTCTCCAGTACTCCATAAGCCACAAGTCCAGAAAACGCACCAGAAAGCCATGATCCGCAGACGAAAATTGCCCTGCATAATATCGTCAGACAATGTTCGCACTAGTTTATTATAGGGCACATACGATCTCTTGGCGATCTCATATTTTGTATACCAGCACGACATGTAAAAAACCGTACCAGGATAAAATGCCGCCTCGGCAAATCCAATCAAAAAGCGAATATACAGCAATTCGCGATACCCATTGACGAATGTTACCAATATTGATAACAATCCCCAGATTGCCATTGCAGTAGGCAAATATATCGAAGGGTGTCCGACTTTCTCGAGAATTAAGTTTGACGGTACTTGCATGAGTGTGTAGCTCACAAATAAAATTGAGACGCATGAAGAATACTGAGTGCCGGATAGATTAAGATCTTCGATTATTGAGCCCAGCTTTGCCGCTGCGATGTTGTTACGGTCGAGATAACTATCAGTATGTTAGTGTCCAAGATTGTCCGCACAAGGGCTCTGCATGACATACTTCAACATATACATAGAAATGACGATTGGCAATATTGCCATGTCAATCTTCATTTTCAATTTCCGCTCCATCTCGTTCCGCTCTAAAGAACCCTTTGGCGGCAAACGGACTCCTATAAACTCCCCACCATGCAATGTCTCCAAGTCAACATATAGAAGGTCGAGAGAATTCTCAGTCGAGGTCGACAATGCCGAAGTGGATGTATTGGCGGACGAACCTGCCATTGAGCTCAATGCATCGGCATCTTCATCTGTTAATTCATCTACCCCCAGCGGGTCTAAAGGTCCCGAGTTATTCAGAAGTGGAACTTCTTCCGAAGACGACGAACGCTTCAATGCATGGTACAGCGACATGTCGATATCCGCTTGACACAAAGGATACAAGCGAACGTCAATTCCCTCGACCCTTCGAGATTCGCGGGGCGAACTCCGGGGAGTGTGACAAAGTGCGTGATAAGGGCGTACACATTTGCGCCGCATCATACGGTTCATAAACTTATCGGGCGATGTCTTAGGGAGACTCTTCTTGGCATGGATGGAGCCGGTTCTTTTCTTCCTACTCCCGCAAAATATCGATCGGTATTGCATTCCTGCTCTGATTGCTCTCTTAGTCTCAGTCTCTCTTGGGTTGCAATCGCTGCAACATCTAGCCTCTAAATTACGCTGTCTCTCTACTGAATTGTGAGCTGGCTTCGGCTCTAATTGATATAGATACTCTCTACAAGGTCTCTCGCTATTGCATTCACAACGATCTAGCCTTAGCGCTGCGTAATCGGTGTCCGACTCGTCCATAAACGCATAATACTTCTGGTAGTTGGCCAACCCGGCTGCAACGGCAGCATTTAATTCTGAGAATTCTTCCCTACATTTAGCTGCATCCTGTACAATGTCCTACACGTCAACGACCCTTTCTGGACGGTCCTTAACGGAAGGAGGAGCTTCAAATGTGAGATGTTGGTAGTTTGGCGAGCCCAGGGCCTGCGATGTCGCGTCCATGGACCGCCTGCACCCCCGCAGGACGCGCACGTTTGTCGCGCCTTGAGGAAGGGGGCAGAGGAGCTCATTGGCGAGAGAAGATAGGAGTTTTGATATTATTTTTTTTATTTTTTGTCTCTTTCAGCTCAGAAAGGCCCTATTTTTGGGAAGGCTTTGTTTTTTTGTTTGAAAAGCCAGCGTATTTTACAAGAAGGCTGGATATCCTTTTTTTTAATTACCAGGACAGCCATTACTTTCAGTTAAAGCGGGGTTAGCTCAGTTGGGAGAGCGTCAGACTGAAGTTCACTTCGGTTCGAAATCTGAAGGTCCTGTGTTCGATCCACAGACATCGCATTTATTTTTGGATTTTTTTTTAAAAAATCTACATGAGACGAGCTGTTTACTGCATTAAGGCACAGCCAATTAGCCTTTGCGCTAACGTTGGTCATTTATTTTGAGTCTCGGAGCCAAAAACTCGGCCAGTTCAAGGAACGTCATCAGGCAGGCGAGTAGAGTGGACGTGAAAAAAATCATAACCATGTTTCAATCTGATGAAAATAAAGAAGGACGAATTTCGCTCGACTTGCTTCTAGCCAAACGGGCAGAGCCTACTTCAAAGGAATGGTACTGTAAAATCGGAGAGATATGAGTAGGCAACTTTATAAAAGCGAATTTAGAGCGAGGGTTGAGTTCCTTATGATCCAGGTAAGGTAGTATGTAACTTGTCATTGATTCTTCACAAGCCGACTCCATAGAGCAGTCAACCGCAATCCCAAGAGACATGCGTGTCTGAAACTCCAAAGACAAAAATCCAATCGCAGCGTCAGGTGGATAAATTAAAAAACTTAGGACAAAAATTTGGGACGTCGCAACGTAAGGTCCGGAAGTCCAACAGAGACTGGGATAAACAAAATATACCGCCGGTTTGGTGGCACTATACCAGACTGCCATTTTACATGATGAAAGGAAATCAAGATTTTCCATGACAATATCAACTGGGGTGGAGGGTCGGCCGCCCAGACCAACCCAGCAAGACTCGAGGAAGGGCACGGACACATATTGTTTTGAATACATCAGTTAGGAACAAGCCACGCTAGCTCTGAAATAACGATTAAAAATAGCTATTAATGTTACGTTGCTGAGGATGAATTTGTACTAAATTTATAATTTGGTATTGGTGTATAATGTTGCGTTGTTAGCTGTTATATGTAAAAATATTGCACGTGGTGGATAGGAGCGATTCGCTCACTTGGAATACACTGGCGTATCACGCTATCCCGATTGCTGGGATCAATTTTTGCAATCCATAACTTAGATAGATAATTAAGCGGCGCAAGCATAAATCTGGATATGATCGCATAACGCGTCAAAGGTTCGCTCATGGTATAGCTCCGGCTTGCCAAATAAATTGGACTGCTGAAAATAATGGTACCTCATCTCTTCGCCTATTATATGAGTTCAACCCGGTTGACAGACTATGGATATTTTGAGAGATCTATTATTATCGCTATGTATGGGCAAATGCTTATCACTGCTAACTCACTAGGAGGCAAGCCTAGAACGCAGTTAACGCCAAAGCTTTCGGATATTACAAAACGATAGCCGCCCATTTTAGAACTCTATTGATTCAGCGAGAGAGGGATATACAGAAGACAATTGCTGAGTCTGAGTATAAATTTTATTTAGTAATAATAGTAATAATGATTAATAATGAATATCGTTGGAAGAGTTTGACTGGCAGCCGCCCAGGTCAAGAAGGATCTGGACAATTGTGGCTTGACATCCTATCGTGGATTTAGCTCGAGATAATGTCATGGCGGACTCACAGAGAGATAACCGTCTGACATGGGGAGCATATGCAAACTGGAGGCATAACTGCCGATTGCAATCATTCGTCCTTGAAGCAGCATAAATTCATTCCAAGCTACTGGGTAATCATCAGGGGATGACTTGTTTTGCGACTTTCCTTCTCCGCGTTTCACTAGATAAGTGTGGACGCCTTTAAAGAAATTTAGCGATGGGGCCGCATACTAGAACAAGCGCCTAACCTTATAATGGCCACTAGCGTGTGCCTTGAACGATTCCGGCCAATAATAATGCACACCGTAGGACGTAAAATGATTGCGGAAATTGGTCCGTCGTTTACAAAGATTCACTTCTGAAATACATGGTCCAAATAACGAAAAATGCTATGTGCACTGTGCCGGGGGGAGAAACTAAAGAATTGAGAATGGTAATGAAATGGCTTCGGTGAACACCGATAAATCGGCAATAGATGGAGGAATGATGCTAAAAGTTTGTTCGGCACGGGCGAAATTAGGAGATCCGACTATGCAATATGTCTACTGAGTATGCCATATGTTTCGTCCTCGGTACTCATGCGGAACTTACGATGATTAATTATGACATGCTCACTCTTTGCCAAGACTGCGGCTTTGCTCATTGAGTGCTGTGTGTGCATCTAATGAGCTCAAGAGTAGCATAATCCGGCATGCTGCGCGTGTAATATCAGACGTCGGCATTTCTTGTTTGGCCGGTGGCCTGTGGCACTCTAAGATTTGAGGTTGGCCAATGCCAAGTCCATTTCCGCCTATATCGGGACTCTGCATTGCACCTGCCAGTATCGATCTTGCCGTGGTACTGTACCATGCTGTGGTACCCACTACCCAGGGTATAGATGTGATTGGCAGTGGACGAAACTCACATATAGCCTAAGGCTGCTATGCAGATGGCTTGCACTTATCCAGCCATTATATTCTTGTGGCGAATTTGGTTGCCACCCGATTCGTCATAGGTCGATACCTTGATCAATATGGACAGCGTTCGTATTGCGGAAAATTTTGTGTCGGTCAAAGGATTGTCACGTGACGACAAAGCATTCATTGACAGATGGTAAACTGACTTACGAGTTAAACTGTTGTTAGGGAGCTGGTTAGGGATCGGCGCGGATAATATCCAGGCCAAATTTTCCTTATCCATATCCGTATCCGTATCCAGAAAATATATCCGTATCCGTATCCGTATCCAGATGTATTGGCTTTATCCATATCCGTATCCGTGTCCGTATCCATGATGGATATCCACGGATATATCCGTAATCCGTCTATCCGTGTCGATCCCTAGAGCTGGTCAATTAATTAGTAACAATTGTTCTGTGTTCGAATTCATATGGTTGCATATTGTGCCCTTCGCATTCTTACGTAATATCTTGCTTTGGCCTCCACCAAATGCTTCACGTGGAGTAGAACAATGAATCCATCAATCCCAGTCCGTAGGACAAGTCAGGACTCAGAAATGCAATTCACATATCGGTCTGTTGCGGTATATCGTCCATACGCGAAATTCGGTTCAAACAATGCGTAAGCCCTTCTCGCACTCTCCGGGGCAAAGCATAGTCAAATAGAGTGTGGGTTGGGGCAAGTCCTCAGAGAATCCTGAAATTCAAAATATTGTCAAGATCCGCTCTGCTGCAGTTAACGTCTAATGTATTTAGGGCCTGATTCTTTTTTTTTAATGGCCCTCCCATTTACTTTCGAAAAAAAAAAGAATCGCCCCTTCTAATGGTACTCCCATTAAACACGAAAAGAATCAGGTATGGTTAAATGGAGCTCCCATTTCACTAGCGTAAATGGAGTTGAAATGGAGGCAGCCTTTTCCCATGTAAAAAGCTAATGGAGGTCTGCCCTCCATTTCAACTCCATTTACATAACGAAAAATACCGTAACACCACCTTTCTGACCAATCTACAGAGTATCTCATCTCGACAATGCACTCCCAAATACTGGAGTCGCATTTACGCGGTTGTAGGGTAATTTAGGCTCAATTATTTTTGACGCGTAAATTTCGTGTAAGCAGATTCAAATGGGAGCTCCATTTATCTGCGCCTGAAACCCTGAGCCCTAGATGGGACCTCCATTAGAACGAGGTAAATGGCCCCACTTAAATGCAGCTCCCATTTAAAAAAGTAAATGGGAGGGCCATTAAAAAAAAGAATCAGGCCCTTAAATTTTTGGTACTTTTTGCAATTTTTTTGTTCGTTTTTGACTTGGTTTTGGTGTGGGTTGATGTTCTTTGAATAGAGAAGTTCGATATGACAAGGCATCGTCGAAATGCTTGATGTCTGACAAACAGCAGCGTGGAAGATGCTATCCCCAGCTTAGTTTTGTTTGCCGTAATAAGTAGTGTCATAGTATTATGGTCATACCATCCCGTATTAAATATAATGTCGCCGGTATTTTTATACCCTAGATTGCGGCAGCGGCGGTAACTTTGCCTCAACGCATTGTTGGTGAGTGCGTGCTCCTGGTGGAAACCGCCTCGAGACTCGCTTAACATAAATCTCCCTCAATAACCAACTTGTCCATCATCAGCACCCAACCAACGCCATGGAGACGCTTGGGATTCATTCAAAAGTATTGTTAATAATGGGTTTTGGTGCCGGATATTTGTTCTATACAGTGGCAGCTGAAGCCAAATAGAAATCAATGTGCCTGTTTCCATATTTGGTGTGGCTTGACAGATTTCTCGGCCGACTGCACTGCACTACGCTAGCGTCCGATTGCACAAAATCTGGCAGCTTTCTGATTTGGCTCTTTTACTTTTTAGACAATCACAACGAAAGTTTAACGGTATGTATAAGATAGCATAGTATTCTTGATCGCAGCAGAGAAATAATGATACAGGAATTTTTTTATTTGTTGACAACACGCTTGACCACGTCGTTGACATCTTCCATATCGAGTCCCAAAACATCATTCGCCAGCTTCTCGTCTTTGGCATAGTTTGAATGGAGACCAGGAGTGTTACTAAAGATAGTGGCGCGGAGTAGTTGGAAGGCACCAGTGAAATCCCCAGCTGTAAGCTTGTTGACTCCTTCCGTCACTTGCTTTTCCGTTGTCGTCTCAATCACGGTCCATTTTTCTCCAGATACTTCCTCAAAAGCAGAGAGGATTTCGTTCTGGGTGGTTTCAACCGTGGCGACGTAGATATACTTGTTGATCGTTTCCTGGGGATGCTGCAAGACAGAAACAGCAACTTCACCTAGTTGCTTCTCGTTCAACATGGTGAAGCTCTTGTTGCCATCATCCCAGATAGTGGCA
This sequence comes from Lipomyces sp. NRRL Y-11553, assembly GCA_003705905.2. Lineage (NCBI taxonomy): Eukaryota > Fungi > Ascomycota > Lipomycetes > Lipomycetales > Lipomycetaceae > Lipomyces > Lipomyces sp. NRRL Y-11553. The sequence continues at coordinate 140,464 of PPJW02000039.1, read as the reverse complement.
GTGCGATTGGCAATGTCGAATTCCAAGAAACCGTTTGCAAGTCCCTGTTCAAGAATGACTGATCAGATACTCTAGCACCTATGTTAAATCTGGCTGAATAACTTACCCAGTCAAGTAACGCGGAAGTGGCAACACCTGTCCAAGTCAAGCCCTCACTCTCCTTGCTTTTGAGGTACTCGATCAGTTCCGTTTTCACTCCAAACAGCGGCAGCAACTGCAGCACCACTTTGTCCTGACTACTCGCCGAGAACTCAGATGGAAGAAAGCGCTTGACACCTGCGCGGATGGCAGCATCAACGAACTTCTTTTGCTCGCCAAATCCAGTTGCACCCACCACCGAGACAACGGCATCTTGGCCTTTGAAGGCAGCCTCGAGACCTTCGTCTGAGAAGTCAGTCCTGAGAACAGTCACCCCCGATGGGAAAGTGCCCGTGCTTTCCTTGCGGGCGACGACCGTAATGTTGAACTGGGAAGATTCAGCGAGGGCTTTGAGGATAATTGTGCCCATGTTTCCGCTGGCCTAACAGATTGTCAGTGAATGCACTCAAGGCATGGTGTAGTTCAGTCTCGTGGTCTGAGAATGGGGCTCACATACGCCGGTAATCGCAATATTCTTCAGAGGAGAAGCCATTGTGGTTGTTAAGATGGAGTTCTGGTACAAATGCAGTCCTTGTCTTTTTCGAGGGTTGGAGACTTTCAACGAGAGGAATAGAACACAGTCTTTATATTTTTGAGCTCTTGACGTGATTTGCTTGTAAAACTCTTCTAGATCTGCTATGTTTATTTCGTATCACATCATGCTGCGGATGCCAACGTTGCTTAATAACAATGCGGACTCCCTGCAAGCTCATCCGCTCCACCGCATCAGCCAAACAAGACCAACAAAGTTCACAATAATCAAATCTCAAACCAAATTTTGAAAATATCCAAGTGTAGATTGCGCCATGCTAAGCTCCAGTGCTTAGAAATGCTCCCGCCTTAAGCTTAGAAATGCGGACTCGAGCCGCCGCTGCTCCGCTCTGGCCAATCAGAAGCCGCCGTAGCCGCCCATCACCACCCCCCGCGAATATTGACATGCAATGCTGTCAAAATATCTCACTCAACAAAGGTCAACAGTTGCGAGTCAATGTCACACGCTCCTGGCACTTTATCGCGCTCCTGTCTTGAGTGCCGCAGACGAAAGATCAAATGCGATAGATCCCTGCCTTGCTCATATTGCGTCAAAGTCAAGGTCCAATGCAGCTACCCTCCGCCCAGTGCAACCTTCCAAAAGACCGCGAGTAAAACAGCAGATGAGGATGTGGTCGCTCGCATTGAGAGGATCGAGCGAACATTGGAATCTTTTGAGCAGGGTTTTTCTCGGATTTGGCAGCTTTTGGAGGCGAAGTCTTTATCGTCGTCGCATTCTGATAGAAGCTATTCACCTGACTTAGTGCAACCCCACGAAATTGGATATGGTGATATTGAGACTCGGGGAAGTCCAGCATCGCCATTCGATGATGATGAGCCATGTTCCTTATTCAAGATTCCACCATACAAAATTCCACGGACTTCCACGCTCGAATCTCTCCATCCTGCCACACGACTGATATCCTTCATGTGGCAAAAGTACCTAGACAGCGTGGAGCCAGTCCTTAAAATCCTTCATGCTCCAACGCTTCAGAAGCAGATTGTGGATTTTATTCGAGACCGAGGTGCCCTTGACCTGCCTACTGAGTGTGTGATGTTCGCCATTTATTACGCCGCTGTGATTACCATGACCGCGGAGGAGTGCCAAGCTGAATTTAATGAAAGCAAACATGAGGTATTGAAGAGGTATTCGTGTACCTGCTTGACTCCTGGGTGAATCTCACTGACATTTGAAGATACCGTATCGGAGTTAAAAGCTCCCTTTCAAAAGCCAACCTGTTAGATACGTTGGATATGACCGTATTGCAGGCATTTGTCATATACCTTGTACGTGCACTCTATACCGGAACTGATCATGTCTAATATTCATTTTAGATTTGTGGCAGATGTGATGATCAAGGATCGGATGTTTGCACACTGATTGGGATGGCCATCGCGATTGCATTCAAGATTGGTCTACATCGTGATGGAGCCGCGTTAGGCTTGCCCCCATTTCAGGTCGAGATGCGACGTCGGCTCTGGTGGCAGATATACATTCTAGACATCCGTACCGCGGAGGATCGTGGTGGTCACCCACGTATCCTAGACTCATGGTTCAACGCAGAACTTCCTTCAAACGTGAACGACGCGAGTCTTGATTCCGAAATGAGAGAGCCACCCTCAAGCACACCGGGAAGAACAGAGATGCTATTCAGTCTCGTGAGATTTGAGGTTAGCAATTTTGCTCGCCGGGTTGTTTTCTCTAATCAATTCTGCACTGAGAATTGCTACCCGATTCTATCAGCGTCGCAAAAATGCCAAATTATAGACCTGTTCAGGGAAAAAATAGAAAGGCAGTACCTATCGCACTGTGACAAGAATATCCCTCTAGACTTCGTCACCGCAGCCTCCAGCCGCTTGATTCTTGTCAAGCTCAAATTCACAGTGAGCAGACCACGAGAGCGACAAGACCAGACTAAGCTCATGCAAGTGAACTTCCGAATGCTTTGTGTGGAAATTTTGCAACGGGCTCGGACTCTCCGGAGCTATGAGAAAGGCAGACAGTGGCTTTGGCTTTTTCAGACCTATATCGAGTGGGATGTATTGGCATGTCTGTTCATCAATATTTCTTTAGCTCCCAAGGGAGACGGACTGGAATTGGCATGGGAAGTTGTCGACGAGAGTTATGAATACTGGAAAAAAAATGGTGGTACCCCTCGAGATAACCGCTGGGAGAATATCGAGGACCTTCGATCAAAGGCCCTGCTTGCAAGGGATATGATAAGAATTGATCCAGCCCGATGGGACGAGTCGTCAGATGAGAACACCAGCTTTGAAGAGCCGGAAGCCATGACTGCAGTGTCATTGCAAGGAAGCCTGACGGAAACGTCAAAGCGCCGCGGAGAAGACGATCTTGATCTATTGTCAGGCAAGGCAGCTCAGACTCCAAAATATTGTTCTGAGCTGCCGATAATGCAACCTGAACGTCAAGAACTTCAGCCCATGTGGGTGTTGGCAAATGCCGCCGCGGCTGCGCCGGCTGCTGTTGGTCATTCATCTCACACGCAACCAAGCACTGAAACTACAGATCCACCGAGCTCAGGCACTGCTTGCCAATGGAGTCCGGCTCTCTTTGAGCGCTACTTTCAAATTTTGGACTCTGAACACTCTTCTACATCATGGCTTTGAACTGTCAGATATCGGGATTTTCAGCAAAATCGCCTTTGCAACGAAGGCGATAAAATCTATTTTAGAGACAGATTCTAGAGGCTAGCGACCTTCGTGTCACGGCCGCCGCGTCTAAATGAGGTCTTACCCAACTCCTATCGCGCGCGGGAAAGCCTGCCTAGACTGTGTCCGCTTCCAAGTGAGGATCAATCTTCACAAGTCTGTCACCGGGGGCCAGATCCGTCCGCGCTCGGTGCGAGGAGCTCCATGCAGCCTTCCTCGACAGAGAGATCGCCGCCATCACCTGCACGAGAGGAGGCACCCACATACCCCTTAAATATCTACAGTAGAATGAGATCTATAAGATCAATTAATTCTGTTCTCTAGAATAACATATTCGTTCCCTTTATACAAAAGCTTTTCCCTCTAGAAGTGGGATTTGGTGGAGTGATGATTCACTCTTTTGAAGGAATTGATTGACTTGTGAAGCAGGACAAACGCGCCCCTTGCTAATTAATTAACCCGTTCAGACAAAGCATTGTCAAATAATAGGCTCGATGGAAGATAACCCTGACCCTAGACGACTAATGCTATAGAATTCTCGCGCTAGGTTGAGTCTGATTTCTAAGATACGAAGATAAGAATTGTAACTAACTATGATTGATATTTTGGTTGGTCACCCACAAACAGTGAACCACCTTTATGCGACGCCCCTTACCCTGACCCCTGCTACAAGCAGAACCTTGATAATAATTAGAGCAACTATCAAAAATGCCCGCAAAAAAATATTTCAACTAGGGCCTACGGCTGCCCCCTGATTACTCTGCTGGTGTAGTGGAGTTGCAGAAGTAGGTTTGATACTGAGATATGCCATGAGCATGGCCGGAGACCGGCATTTCGGAAATAAGATGCAGTCCATTAGACTTAGTTCATCAGAAACAGTGGGCGATTCGGTCGACATCGTGTGTAGTCAAGACAAACTTTCCTGAAATCCGCATTGACTATAACGAAAGAGAATATGTCAAATTTGAAGGCATTAATCCGCGGCCGACAGATATCTGATGCATGCTAACTTCGCAGCCGTAGGGAATGCGATTGAATGTTTTTTATTCTGAGCAATTTCGAGATGGAGAGACATGTCCGTTATCGGATGACTTAAGCTTGCCGATAGGGCAGGGAGCACGGAAATAAGAATAATAGGTAAGCAAGACATTAATTTTCTTCGCCGGTATGCTGTTTATGTCCTATAATTATGCTGTATTCATCATCGGCATAAGCAGTTACTGGGGCCTGGACGCCTGGCGTCGGAGCTCCATGTGTGGCGTTTCGTTCTAGGTGATAACAGGCTTTCGGCAACCAGATTGAGTTTGTGCTGATAAGTAATCGCCAGATTTACGGCGCTGATAGGAAAGAGTACCCTAGTCTTGTCAGGCACTAACTAACCATTCTTGTGCAAGAGTTCGCGTTGCTAATTCGTTTCTAATATAGGTTAGTCCTCACCGACGATATTGTCAGTAATGATGAGTCTAGCACCTGTCCGCTGAGTGACTAGGTACCACTTATGCTATACGCTGGTCCCACTTTGTCCAGCCGGCAACGCCCACGATATACTTCGAGATTTTCTCTCCGTGGGCTTGATATAAGCAGTACTTTGAAATACGCATCGTCGCCAAGCGTCGTCAGGGCAACGCCGTGGCATGTATGACTTCGGTGTGCAGACGAGCGCTAAAAGTGCATAGTCATGACTATCGGGTGACAACGCCTCAATTCTCGGTCATGGGCGGACAGGTACGAAGATGCTTTGAGTCGCCATGTACAAGAGCCTGTGGACCGTGGGTACCGCACAGACTGCGGAACAACGGTGTGCTCGAGACCCATGTACAAGGCTTATGCACTTGTGCGCCATCGCGGGACTTTGTGCAACTCTTGTGCTAGAGTGCATTCCGGCCACTTTACGGCCCGGTGTCAGGATATCTAATGAGGCGCCTAACTACTGCGTTCATATCAGGCGCCGCTTTTGCTTATGGCGAGAGTATATTGGTACCTTCGGCCACTCGTGTCAGTACTTTCGCCCAGACCAGCCCCACCAGAGGAGCGACTAGCTAGATTAGTTGCGCCATTTGGGAGATTTGATAGCTAATAGCTAACTCTCGCTCCGCACATGAAAGCACGCGTGAGCTACTGACTATCCGACTACGGCAACCAGTCACGGAGCAAAATATCGTTAGTCAAACGGTAGATGGCGCGTATCACCCGTTCTATCACCCAATTTTGGGTCTGTGGCTTGCAGATATGGCGTCTGGCGCTGTTGATTGGGGAAAGGACCCAGTCCATTAGAATTGACACCTCGCAATGCATATGCTGGGCCTTATGCTACATATATCGACTGGTGCACCCATGTTTGCTTTCATTTGAAGAGACATTGGTTCCTCTGTCAACATGCAGTCCGAGAAGGTCATTGCTGAGCCCGTGATTCTCTCGTCGGAGTTCACGCACTCCTACGAGAAGAACTCGGATGCAGTTATCAACTCTGAAGAGCTTCAGGAGCTGCGTGAGCGATTCCAGTACAGATTTTCTGCTGAAGCTGGCACGGAAAGACTCCATACCGGTTCCGCAGATGTGGACTTTATCTTCGACAAGATGTCCGAACTCTCGTTCGAAAAGGCGTTTGCCCTCCTACAGCAGGTAGTGGTCACACATAAAGATGATTCCAACTTTCCAGCCGAAACGATGGACAAGATCGAGCGAATGCTTGAGGGAGAGGAGAGATACGGTGCCGACCATGATGTTTATCAGTTTGATGTCCGCGCGGAGGCCACACTGATTCATTACTTCTCGCCATATCCGGAGGTCCGTTCAATTACTGATCCATACGACGACCCAACCGCTCCGGTCGAAACATTTCGTGCATACCTGCTCGGAGTTATTTGGACTATCCTGGCAACTGGAGTTAACCAATTCTTCACTACTCGTATGCCAGCCATTACTATCACGTCTGCGGTAGTTCAGGTTCTGCTGTATCCATGTGGCAAGGCCATGGAACTCCTCCCTGATTGGGGTTTTACGTTCCGCGGTCAGCGTTATAGCTTGAATCCCTGTCCCTGGTCAATTAAAGAGCAAATGTTCGTCACCATTATGGTCAACGTCACAATGGCTGGTACTTGGGTTACACAGTACAACGTCATGACGCAGAAACTTCCCATGTATTATAACCAGAATTGGGTTGGATATGGTTACCAATTCTTGCAATCATTCTCTACCCAATTGTTTGGATTTGGCTTTGCTGGTGTCCTCCGTCGATGGGTGATTTATCCCGTTAAAGTACGTGGGACTTTATCCTGACCGGTGTTTTCAGACTCATACTAACACTTCACAGGCAATTTGGCCCACGATTTTGCCGACTATCGCTCTTAACCGTGCGTTGCTCGCTCCCGAGAAAAAGAGGTCTATCAACGGTTGGACCATCTCTCGTTACAGGTTTTTCTTGGTTGTTTTCGTTGCGATGTTTATCTACTTTTGGTTTCCGGACTACGTCTTCAACGCCCTTAGCACTTTTAACTGGCTCACATGGATTGCGCCCAACAACTATAACCTTGCCGCTATTACCGGTTCTGTTCTTGGCCTGGGTCTCAGCCCAATCACCACTTTCGACTGGAACGTGATTAATATAACATGGGTCCCACCGCTTGCTCTTCCATTCTACTCGCTCTTTAACCAGTACATTGGCATGTTGATCTCGTTTTTCATCATTATCGCTGTCAACTGGACAAACTACAAGTGGACCGCTTATATTCCGATCAACACTAATCTGATCGTCGACAACGAAGGCAACCCTTATAATGTCACCCAGGTCTTGACTAATGACCTCCTGGACCTAGGCAAGTACAACTCATATTCGCCTCCTTACTGGTCTGCTGGAAACTTGGTCGTTTACGGTTCTATTCTGGCAACGTACCCTATGGCAATCATTTATGTTATCCTTCGTGAGTGGAGACCTATCGCTGCTGCTTTCCGTGACTTTTGGGTAAGTCTCCGTAATCGTGGAAAAAGCGCATATGAGTCGTTTGGAGATCCACTGTCGATGATGATGGCCAAATATAAGGAGGTTCCGGATTGGTGGTACTTATGTATTGTCCTTATTTCATTCGTATTCGGCATTATCTCGATCGAGATCTACCCGACCAATGTGGGCGTTTGGGGTTTTGTGATTATCATCTTGTTGAATGCGGTGTTCTTGATTCCGATCATGCTCATCTATGCTACCACCGGATTCAACCTGGGTCTTAACGTCTTAGCCGAGATGTTGGCAGGATATTTCTTCCCGGGTAACGGAACTGCGAATTTGATTCTCAAGTGTTACGGGTACAACATTGACGGACAGGCCGAGAGTTTTGTTTCCGATCAAAAGATGGCTCATTATTCGAAGATTCCGCCGCGCGCAGTGTTTCGAGGCCAGCTTATAGCCACGATCATCCAAGTGATCGTTTGCATAGGTGTTGTCAACTGGCAAATATACCACGTGCCCGATCTCTGCGTACCTGACCAGCCAGACAAGTTCACTTGTCCGAGTCTGTCGACCATCTACTCAGCTTCAGTCATGTGGGGTGTCCTAGGGCCTAAGCGACTATTTGGCGGTTTGTACCCGATCCTGCAATGGTGTTTCCTCATTGGAGCTCTCATCGCGCCGGTATTCTGGTACGCCCAGAAGAAATTTCCCAAGTTGTTTGCAAATTGGAACCCGATCCTTATTACTGGCGGCATGTCAAACTGGGCGCCATACAACTTGTCATATTTCACTCCAGGCTTCTACATGTCCCTTTTCTTCATGTATTACATCAAGCGCCGGTACATTGAATGGTGGGAAAAATACGTCTATCTGCTGTCGGCATCCATGACGGCGGCTGTTGCGTTCGCGGCCATCATTATATTTTTTGCCGTGCAGTATAAGTCAGTTGCACTAAATTGGTGGGGTAATAATGTCATTTATGCTGGTATTGATGGAGGTAATGGACGGCAGACATTGTTTAGTATGCCTGCGCAGGGATATTTTGGATTGCCATTTGGACAATTCCCTTAGTTTGTCGTCTGTAGTGCTGGCTTGGTAAATTATTTATTTGTGATGGATAAGAGGCTGTAACAGTAAAAGTAACAATGATTGTATGTTAATTGTATAGTAATCTGTCACAGGTATAGTCGACCGCTCTTCGACAGGGCTTTTGGCCAAGGTCTCTGATGGTGTAATGAATCAGGCAATTAATGCCGGTATGCATTTTGCATATCGTACTATGCGACTATGCCGGCCTCTAGTCTTATTCTCAGCATTATCTGAAAATTTTCCTTCTCTCAATGAAAACACTTGCCGATTGGACGCCATCGACGACACTTTCGACTAAACTGGGCTTAGTTAGGGCCTTAGGGGCTGACGTATTGATTTTGGTAACGCGAAATCCATGGAACAAGACCCTCACAGTATACGGTGTGGCTAGCCACTGCGGCTGGTGTGTGGCTGAGGATGAACCCCTATCCGTCTTAGGGCTCCACTATTGTGATGACCATGAGCCTACTGGCCAAGCTATTCTAATGAACACCAGAGTTAAGCACATTTTCATTTCTCATTGACACGGGACTGTCAATTCGTACGGTGGCAATGGCAAAATGGCAACATCTTGCCGATATTTTTCAAGCCTTAAGGCCGTAAAAGATTGGCATGAATCTCCAGACGACCTTCAAATATCTCGGTCTGGGCTTCGTCGACGCCATCGGTACCCAGACCGTGTATTCAGCCCTCGTCTTCTCGTGTGCCACGACTTCAAAGGTGGATACAGCCCAGATGAAGATGATTTGTTCCAAGGGTTTTTCCCGCATAAAACGGGGGTCGCGTATTGGGCTCGTGCATTCGCGATGGTTGATACGTTCGTTTATTTCTCGCACAAGCGGGTTGCCGTGCCGCCTGTTTCTTGGACTAATGCATGTCACAAATCTGGTGTGAGGTGTTTGGGGACCATTATATTTGAGCATGAGAGTAGTGTGTCCGATGCGCGATTGTTATTAGCACCAAATGAATCCGGGACGGGATATTTGTACGCAGATATATTTGTTCGACTCGCCAAGCATTATGGTTTCGATGGGTACTTGCTAAACATGGAAACAACAATGGGCAGTCCTGCTGAAGCACGAGAGTTGCTCAATTTTATTGAATATTTAAAATTTCGTCTCCATAAGGTGGTAGGTCCCGAAGCCCGCGTGATCTGGTACGATTCCCTCACGACCCAGAACAAGATCGACTATCAAGACGCATTAAACATGACGACACTTCCATTTTTCCGGGCTGCGGATGGGCTTTTTACCAATTACTTTTGGGAAGACCGACAGGTGTTTGAAGGGGCCCGATTGGCGGGCACGATTTTTCGGCTTCAACTGTGGACCGGACTGGACGTGTGGGGACGAAATGTGAAGTATCCGGCAAAGTGGAAGATTGGACAAGCTTTACGCCGGATTGAGGGTTCTGGAACAAGCCTGGCTTTATTTGCACCCGCTTGGTATGTGTCGTTGGGAAAATAGTTAAGTGCTCCGATTATAACAATATGCAGGGTATATGAAGCGCTTGCGACGAAGGATTTTGAAGCGAACGACTTTTCTTTTTGGTACGACAATGTGGACAGCGAGACCAGTGAGTATAATTGTGCTAAGTCCATATCTATTGTAATTGCGGTTTAACACAAGCTTAGAGCGCAATATGAGCATTTCAGAATTCGTAATGCCTCACCCAGCGCCTGTGTTGCACACAGAAAGCTATCAACTGTTTTTTACATCATTTAATACCGGTCACGGCCAGAATTTCTTTGTCAATGGGAAGGTGGAATATGACGAACCCTGGATGAATCACAGTCTGCAAACTGCATTACCGACGTTCCCTGCCACATCGCATTCTTCGTATCTAGAGTCTTACAAAAGACGACTGCTGCCACAGCACATGTCCATCGCAGTTCCGGGGACGTTTAAGACGAGCTGGAATATCGACTATTCGCTGGCTTTCTATGGGGGTTCCAGTCTGAAATTTACGTCGGACCCCCTCAACCAATCGCCCTATATTGACGCAATTTTCTCGACGTCATCATCGTCAACAACAACAATACCACAACAATCTCCATCGTCGCGCACAATATCGTCTCCCCCGACGTCGCCATCCCGGTCAGCAAGCAGCAGTCCTCGACGCAAAACTTCGTCCTCCCAACTCCGGCAACCCCGTGTATTTGTGAGTCCATTATTCCTCCTCGACTTTGTCTTGCAGCCATCTACACCTTTCATATTTTGCGTAACCTTTATGAAGTGTTCGAAAGGTGATGTTAAAATCAGACTAGCTGGACGGTGGCTACTCGAATCCCGCAGAGCTCATGGGACGACGTGCTATGATGAACTCGATTCCGAATCGTTACATGATATTTATGCCGATGCACCGGCATTCGAAGCCGATTTTTCGGGATCGGTATTGAATTCCTGGGTACGCAAGTCGTTTAGCTTTAAAGTTCCTGGACGACCGTCGATGTCGGGACCAGCTGCAATTTTGGCAGGTAGCGTGGCGGAAGCGGCGGGTTGGAGCTGGAAAGGCGGAGGAGGGGCGAGGTTCTTGTTTCAAATTAATCATCTTGATATTGAATGTGGCGATAATTTCTCCGGATCAATTTATTTGGGGAGCGTCCTTCTATTTAGCAAGCACGTGCATACGATGACAGTGGTTCATGATGATGTGGCAGAAGCAACTGCACCGAGTGTGCCTGCCCCCGTCCGAGTCACTAATGTTTGCGTGGGAATATATGAGAATGGTGGTAACGGTTGTGCGAAAGCGTTGAGGTGGGATGAGGATTCTGAGACTACAGAGTGGATTGTATATGTGAATGGACGGATGATTGGCGTTGCTTGTGCGCCTGGATGGGTGCTGTCTGAAGAACTGATCAAGTTTCAAGGAGAGACCGTGGCGGATTTGGGTTCAACTGAGCCTGAATCGCCTATCTCTAAATTACGAGTGCGCATCGACGCTGTTGGTAGCGGGGGAACAATCGTTAAAGGAGTTGAGCAAATTGTTTCTGTTTAAGAAAGCATTATTTGGAGTTTTAGTTTGCTCCATAATTGCATTTTTGACGGTGTTTGGCTTGATTATTAAAAAGGGTAGTTAACTAATTAAATTAATAGTTGTCAGAGGCAGATGTCCATAATTTACAAATCTATTATGCTGTCCGATAAGTTAAATGACAAAAAAGCACGCTTTACATAAAACAAAAACCATGTTAATACAAGAACCGGAACCCAGTGTTGCCATCCAATCCATCGACAGTCTGGCCGTCTGCCAATTTTTTGTTCAAACGGGAAAGCTGCCACCGCAATGTGGTTGCTCCGGTCATACCAAGGAATGCAAAACAAATGCAGACGGCAAAACCGACGTAAAATTGTGGAGATGCGGATGAATAAAATAGGTAAGGCACGAAAATGTTCGGAATGTTACCACCGATATTGACGGCCGCGACGGCAGCTGCCCGCTTGATTGGTGGTCGCGGAACGGAGTTGGAGAGCCAGGCAAACCCGAGAGCCCAGGAGTTGTAGATCTGCAATAGGAGCATCATGGCAACGTAACGAGGAGCGGTCTTGGTGGTTGAAATGCCAATGACGAATCCGATCAGGGACAGACAGGGACCCCACATCATGTGCCAGTATCGTTCGCCGGTTTTGTCGGAGTGAAAACTGTTAATGACTGAGGTGATCGAGACAAGAAGCCATGGAGGGGCGGTCAGGAGAAGTGTCTTGGGTCTGTCGAAGCCGAGCGAGTCTACGATTGTTGGAAATACGGTGTTGATGCCGGCCGTGACGGCAAAACAGAACATCATTTGCACAAAGTTGACAACTTTCGGGTCACGCACTGCCATAATGAAACCCGCCATGGCGGACCGAAACTTTGACTGGGGCACGACGTCGACGGTCTCTGCCTCGGAATTCTGGGCCGAGTCATCGTCGCGTGTACCTACATCCTCGATCATGCGAACAATTGCCAGAAGACGTTCCTCTTTTGACAGCCATTTTGTAGTATGAGGCAGGTTGGGGAGGATAATCATGGACGTCAGAGCAATACCGATCGTAATGACACCTTCTATCAAGAAGAGCCAACGCCAGGCAGCCAGGCCATGGACACCGTTCAAGTATGTCAGCACAGCGTAAGCGATCAGTCCCGAGAACGCGCCGGACAACCATGAACCAAGAACGAAGATCGCACTGTCGTTCATTATGTTAGAATGCAAACTTGTTACTGTTACTAAGAAGTATACGTACGAACGCTTGGCGATCTCGAACCTAGTGTACCAGCAAGACAAGTAGAACATGACTCCTGGGTAGAACGCAGCCTCGGCGAATCCAATCAACAGACGGACAACCAGTAAGCCCGAGAAGCTTTTCACGACACAAGTTAAGGTGGATAAGATACCCCAGACTGTCATGGCGGCGGGCAGATACAGGCCAGGTCGACCAACCTTTTCGAGAATCAAATTGGATGGGATCTGCATTGTGATATAGCCGACAAACAAAATTGACACGCAGGTGGAATACTGAGTGCTTGTGAGGTTCAAGTCTTGGACAAGCGTGCCTATCTTGGCAGCAGCAATGTTATTGCGATCGAGGTAGCTGGGACAGATGTGAGTACAAACACAAATCACAGGTGAGAGAGATAGAAAGCAGACGGACGTACTTCATGATATACATGAGAATGACCGCGGGCAGAATGGCAATATCGATCTTCCATTTGAGACGCCTTTCCATCGCCTCACGCTCAGGTGAGCCTTTTGGTGGGAGGGTTATACCTTCGTACTGACCGTCATAGAGCTGGGAGAAGTCGATGGACTGCTCGACATTGTGGATCGACGCCTTTTCGGCAGCAAACTCCTTTTCTGTTGCCATTGTCAATGTGAAGTAGTTGATTGAGCACAGACAGAGATGTAAGATTGACTTGTATGGTTCCGAAGACAGATTCGCGAGCCATATTTATACACATTGCGGCCGGGGGTCCAGGCCGGTTCGAAGTGCCTTTTTCGCTTCGGCCCGCGCTGGGGCAGACTAAGCTCAGACTAAACGCGGGGCGGAACCCCACCATGCCAAATGACCGGTACTGTCATGGTGTCCTCGATCGGACATAACTTGATATCCAAACCAATAATGTGTAAAATCCGCGAAAATACATGCGCCCAACTGGAGAGAGACAGGGGTTTATGCATGGAGCCGTGGGGGACAAAACCTTGCTCACTGCACGGGCCCTCGGAGAACGGATAAAAGTTCTCATCGGTCTCGTGGATCTTCGTCGTCCCTCCGGCTGCGCCCCCCACAACCACAAAACCGGTTCCGGAGACGTATGTGTGGCGTTGGCTTGGTAATAAATTCACGCGAACAGTACAGGGTGACTTGGGTCACCGGACAGGATCAACTCGCGTGGTTGTCCAACTATTATTATATCATGCGTACACAGTAGTTGCGAACATGCGCAGTCGATCATGTGTCATTCCCATCGGACCCTAAAGCGTGGGGCTCACCAACCGCCTATTATCGTCGTTGACACGTTAACTGATGATATGTGTTCTTGCAATAGTGGGAACAGCCATGACATCCAGACTGAGAGCTGCGGACTTGTCACGTAGCACTAATTTTGCAGTGTAAGCAATCGCGACTACCTACTCTGTAAAAAAGGCATTGAGTTTTGCAGCTATCAAAGTGGCTTTTTTTTTCACTCGAGACGTGTGGGGTGTAGGTGGGAGGTCACTGGACCGCACGGAAAAACTTGGCAGCACTCCGGATAAACTCTACACGAGACCCAACTTAATTCCCAATTTGGCATCAACCCGGCAGATCAATTGGCTGCTCCCACCCCAATAATAGTTGCCGCGATTCTCATCTGCACATTCCCCACAATCTGTTGAGCGCAGCCAACCCCGACATTTATCGAGCATATCCTTTTTGTGGAGTTCCATATCATCGAGTGGGTCCAGCACGTTCGTTGGAGTCCTTATCTATAGCGGGCCATAGATGACTTGGCAGTAGATTCCCCACATCGCCCCACAAAATATTATGAGCAACCTGATCGTTATTAAACCTAGATTCCGTCAATCAAAATGGCCAACGCAATTTGCTCCGACTGGGGTTCATTAAAGCTTAGACGCCAATGGCGTCCAGATCTGGCGAGTGAGATCGTGAGAGTGCGTTGGCGGAGTGTCGACCAACTACGATTTGATTGGCGGTACTCTTCTTGGATGGCGAATGAGAATAGTAGCTCCTGTTAGGTTATCTGCCATCCTTGTTTTGTGGTCACTTGTTAAAGTGATAGTACTCGCCTACCTACAACCACTTCAGGGAACTCCGGCCTCTTATATACATGGGTATCCCAAGCTCATCTGCCATATCCCACAGATTGCAAATTCTTTTTCAGTGGATAGTCCGGCCTGGTGGGATGATATCTAAAGTGAGCGACATAGAGCGGGATGTTGCGGGGCTCTTTGGATTTTAACTCCGATATGCATTTTTTGTACTCCCCAATTCCAATTGGGCTTAATGATCTGCATGTGTGCGCGCTAAAATCTACATAGAAGAAGCTGAATCACATCACAACTCTGTCCATCATGACCGCATGGTTAGCTATTCTTCCGACTCAAGACTAGTGACGGTAGCTGACTTGTTAACAAAGCCGGTACCAAGAGCAGTTTCAAGCGTTCGTATCTTTAAATAAAGGCTTACCTAGATACATGGCAGAAATCAGTCCAGTACAGAATGACAACTCTATTACAGACGATGATAACATTACGTATTCTAGTTCACAAAGAGCAATACGTCCTGTGGTAGGCGTCGGTGTAAGACATGATGACGGGAGATGAATAGTGAGCGGAAAAGTGTTTTAGCGGACTTTGCCGCCCGAGATTTCGACGACAGTATTTCGGAGGGACCACGACCATCCGCCCTAGTCTACCGGCCCTAACCCGATAAGGGGCGGACCGACTTATGACAGACTAAGCACGAGAAGGTTAGCGGGAAAGACTGTCTGACGCTTGCAGAGCACCCCGAGAGCTCAGCGGTTAGCCGAGCGAAATACAAGTCCCGAGGAGCCGTTGCCGATATGTACAAATATGTTAGCTGAGTCTAAAATCAGGTTCAGTCTAGTGATGGTTCACAATATATTAACTGACGGAAATGGGCGCCTGTCCTGTTTAATAACTATCATGTATTTGAAAACATTAATTGAACAAAAAAACTAAATAACTGCCTCACATTGCCCCAAGTGATTTGGCACCAATGCGGCATTCCAAATGGACTATAACGTCCCGCCAGCCAACGTTGTACCATCATCCTTGAAGAGATATAGTCCTCACAATAAAAAAGTAAATAAAATGCAACATACCAATTGTTACACCGAACGCCAACAACCTATCGAGGGAAAAAGGGGGGGGGATGAAGGAAAGAGGAGGGAAATGTCGGTTTTATTTTTCATGCAACACTTTACAGACAGGCCACACAAAATGACCCCAGCAGGCACGAGGGGCCTTCTATTCAACTTATCACGCATCTTCTCGAAATCTCGTCTCCGCCCTATTCGCCCGCATTATGCAGTTGATCTTTCACCTAAATAGGAAAGTTCTTTTATTTTTCTGAATGCGGAGCCTTGAGCGGGACTTGTCCGATTGGATTCTGCCCACACAAGGAACGACCTTCCTTCCTTCACGCGAAGACCAGAGGCTACTCAACCCCTTCGGGCAGATAATCTCCCACCGGCCCCCAAAATGCGAAATGAAGATCGAATCCAAGATGCTAAGTAAAACGAACAGAAGCGCCATCGCGCGAAGCTAGTCGCCTTTTGTGTTGTCCTTCTGAGTGAATTCATTTCGCCTGACATAGACGAAGGACGATACCACCACCCAACACATTCGGGTGGTCCTTTGGCGCGTTATCATGGACGCGACCTGCCGACCTTACACCACAGCGGAGACAAACTGTGGGTAACAACTGGTGGCCAAGGGTCTAAAACAAAATCAAGGTGCGGTGCCCTTCGCGCACCATCTAGTACAACCATAAACTGTCGCACATCTCACATTCGAAGTAACCTAGGAAACAAGACTCGATAGACAAGAGCTAAGACACAAAAACGTCATATCGTTAACCATAAGACGTCAATAGATCGGATATATCGTAACAACAGATAGATGGCGAAGCTGTCCATGGTTCAGTTAAGAACCCCGTGGACGATTAAACTCGAACAGCTGATAGATTGCTACCGCTCGGGATCAACCTGCTTTTTTTAGCATTGGCAAGGATCTGTTACCGGTTAGTTCTCATTTGCTCATATCGTGCAGGACTCTATCTCTTCAAGGATATGTGGTACAAAGTTGACCCATTGCGGGCCGGACTGTCTGCGAAAAGTGGAATCGAGCCCGCGAATATCGGTCTCTCGCAGAACTGGCGTTCCGAGAGAAAACTGACCAGCTCTGTCCAACACGTGCCACCGGTGCGTAGGACTGATCTTAGTCCGACAGCTGACAATGTGCATCCTCACGGCTTATTCCCCGAGTGATTGGCGAAAAATACCAGCTGATTGTAGTTTAGTAGTAGTTAGCAGCAATAGTCAAGACCTGCGAAAGGCGGGCGCGTGCACCATCATTAGCATGCCTGTCTAGCACTGACGACGCCGAAACTCGAACGCCGAATAGCAACTGTCATCGTCCTATGGCCCCACTTCGAACGCGTGCGTGGCGACATTCACAGGCTTGTGCAATGGTATGAGTCAAAAAAATGGCGGGCGAGATACAAATTGCGGGTGATGTTTGGCATTTTCCGACAGCTTAGCCAGTTTCGCAATTCAACGACTTTAGTCACAACTGAGACGGGTAAACAGTGATCGTGAAGCCGTATTCTCAACTGACCTTCCACCTCCAATTTCACCTGCGGAGGAGCCAGCTATATGTCAGTCTCGCTAAAAATAAATTCAGTATGAAATAGTTGATAGCCTCAATTCATAACAGATGCCAGTCTCAACGGCATCATAACTTTTAGCCCCTGCAATTTGCTTGTCAGCCCCAATCGACGCAACTCACGCCACTGGACCACTGACTGACTGATCCGCGCAGCGACCTATTGCGCGCCATGGGCCACGGAATATTTATCTTTGCTACTTTCTCATTTTTATACTACACGATATGGACCTTAATAATGGTATGATAAAGCTGATTTTGTGCCTTGTTAGGCAAGACATGTCCATTGTGTCAGTTGAAGCTGATTCTTAAATGATTTATACATATAGCCATTCGTTGATACGACTCATCCCTTTCACAGTTTTTTCCCACCTCGAGAATGGGCAATTAGACTTCCTGTAATGATATTACTACTGGCCGGGGGCATCATTGGTAGTTTTCTGGGAATTGTGATGGTGCGGTCGAATACACCACGAAGGCCGAAACGGCAGCAGCTGCGACAGCGATAATCAAAGAGATTTAATTTAAAGAAGAAGACCCGGAAGAATTGTATGATATAGATGGAAGCATTGTGTCGGCATAGACGCGGGGGGCATGTTAGACTGGCGTACATAGTGTGTTTGAATTGCATTTGAAGCAAATGAGAATCCCATGCTGCTTAACAACAGGAAACTGCTTGCCATAACCACAGACACCAGTTAGTTTCAACAAGGCATTGTCTTATGTGTGATTCTTTTGCATGGTGTGAATTACGTAGGCGCATGGGAACGCACCGAGATAGTAGCGCAACGGGCCCATGACCCGCATAAGTTACTCTTCGATGTCAGGTCGTATTAATTGTACTTCTTGGGTGATATACATTTCCTTGATTGATTTATTAGCCATACTTTTGCTTTTTTCAATATATACGTTAAAGCCACATGCTAGTGCCAAGCAATTTACTTGGCGGCGCGAGAGAGAGATCTACTGCCATCGAAGTTTGGCTGGCATCCCTTATTTTATAAATCACCAAACAACTTTTGATCAGTCCCATCGATAATATCAGTAATCGTGTCAGCCGCAGCTATTTGCTCGAGCATCAACTGCTTTGTCATACCCAGAATCCCACGCAGAAATCTCTCAGTCATTATCAACACCGCCAGTGCACCATAGCCAACAGATAAAAACATTAGACCAGTCACGACTATAAGTAGCGGCATAATGGTGAAGGTGCTCAATACCGACAAGCAGTAAAGATCCGTGATTATGTACCAATGCAGCACTGGGCTGGAGACGGTTACACCCAACAAAGGGAAAATGGATGGCAATCGGACTTGAACTAGGCATTGGTGCACGTCACGATAGGCAGTAGATTTCAATGCACATCTAGATAAATAGAGTAGTGTTAGCAAAAATACTTCTGCAAGGATATTTTTCTCAAATAAATTCCAAAATATCTACTCATAAGTCATGGTCCTAATTCCGAAATAATCGCGACCAGTGTCATCGACAAACGAGAGCACGCCGACTAGCGTAGCACCCACAATCACAAACGTGCACGTCATGCCAATTACGACGTCGATATATTCAGATAGCCACAACTTGCACTCTTGAATTCGGCCTCTATGGGTTGCCACACTGATGGCACCTCTGGCATGCTGCAATATTCTAGCCAAGCTTCCATCTATCAATTGCTGACGCCACTGGTCTGAAGCACGTCTAATTGCCGAGATATACGCATATTCTTTATTCTTGACTTGTCCGGACCTTGCCGGTCGTGATGGCAAGATATTATTTTCACGAGAATGTAAATGATCGGACTTCAATGTGACTGCAGTGAATGGCGTGGTCGGCCCGACGGCACTGCCACCACCCGGTCTGATTCTGCGATTGCGGAGTGACCGAAAGGTAGAGTTATCAATCGAAATGTCACCTGAAATGACGTTTACCGGAGAGCGATTTTCTTTTTCCTCGTCGGAAGTCGCTGAAGATGGGGAGGCGCTCAGCTGCCGGCTGACGACGATTTCGTTGTCCACCGGAACTGATACCTTGAGTTGCGGCTTTGTAACTGTTGGTGTCTGTTCTTGGCTCAAGTTTGCACTCATTCCTTTGCCACCTGCGTGGTTCTTGTCATCGGAATTCTGTCCCACATGGTCTGGAACTTGATTGGTTGATATGGTTGAAAACACACGGCGACCGCCTGATGGCCTCGTTCTCCCGACACGTAACATGTCAGCTGACGTATCAACAGTCTCGTTATTAAGCAAAGTTTGTCTATTAGCGAGAGGTCGGATTCCCTGACTTGCGGATCGATAAGTTGCTGCGTTTTCGTATGACGTGTGCGAACTGCCTGAGCTGACACTTCCCACGCTCGAGACACGAGTAGTTGTGGAGCCCGTGCCATGGCGTGCTTGTCCTGGACCGGTTGGTGTAAGAAGTGCTTCAGGTGGTTTCATTGATCCTTCATCTTGCCTGTCAAGGGGTGGACGTGCTTGATCCTCAACAGATTCTGCTGGTAGGAACCGCATTTGATCATAATGAGGAGGCGACGCGGCCGGTGGAGAGAGAGGCGGTGAAGGAGAAAGGGAATTCGTTCGAAACACATCAATGATTTGGTCACTATCTGACGAATCGCTTTCATTAAAGTAATACGCAATAATAGCATCCGTGCTCGATGGTAATATGTCATCTTGAAAAAAATTCGACAACGAAGGTTGAAATTCCTCCGAATTGTCATCATCTAGAGCGTGGACATTTGGACTGTCGGAAAGAGAAGCCTCAGCAGCGCTATCGTAATGTGCAGAAATATCCGAGTAATTCTGAGCCGATGTGGCAGCAGCAGCAGCAGCATCATCATCCTCGTCGTCATCGTCGTCGATGATATCGTCGATTATATCATCGGTCATGTCGGCAGGCAATAGCTGATCTTGCCGGCTGTCGTCGTCGATGTTGTCAGTGACATCACGCTGGTCGAGCCGGTTGGTGGAAGTGGGACTCGTCGCAGCACCATCGTCTCCCACATTCCAGCTCTTTACACTGTCACTATCTCGATCCAGTTTCTGTTCAACGGATTGGTCTTGGAGATTCATGTGCTCACTTGCATCCGAGTTGTCTGCCTGGTCACCATTGCCATCGGCTGCCACAAAAGCGCGGTCGTTGTTGCTGGCCTCCTGAGTGTCATATAGCATAGCAGACGACACTACTGGGTAGAAAGCAGAGCTAGAAATCTGCTCACAGCCAGATGAACCGCTGGATGATGCGGATGAATCTTCAACATCGACATCCACCAGGTCAGACATATCCACGCCTTCTTCCTGGTTGTCTTCGTCATTTTCATCGACACTATCGTTATGAGATGCAAACAACCCGGTTTCTAACAAGCTTCGCGTAGTCGAAGCTTTGCCGACCGAGCCATGGTGATAAGAATGCACATAGGAAGATTCCCGGTCGTCATCGTCATCGGCGTCATACACATAATCCCAGATGTCATTGCGAATAAGTGATGCCCTACTGGCTTGACAGGTACTGGATTCCGCCGCGGGATACACGTCATTTTCTTCGTGGTCATCCATCTTTGATTACTTGTTCAGTATGTCTGGTGTGCAGGATTTCTTTGTGGAAGACAAGCGAGCGTGTTGCAACGAGTGTAAACATGGACGCGACATTTGCATTTCACGTGCTGGCGGATGTTCGTGGCTTGGGTTTGGGTTTCGTGGCGTGCACCCCGGTGACGTCATCAGTTGTGGTCTCGTGGATCCCTTGGTTGTCAGGCATTATATAGATCGCATATTGCATTACTTTCACACCCCGAGATACTAGACTCCGGGACTTCCACAGATTTGCCGTACTTGATGATGTTTTCGAATGCTAACACTGTAATTTTACAGATTTTGTGTGGCCGCATAGGTCGAATCGCTTGGGTTTTGTCTAGTCCTCTTGTCCTGCGATGATTGCATTGCATGCGTCGTTAGCTTGGGCGGTCTATTGTTATTTTGGTCCGTCGGATTATTCCCGCCATTGAATCGGACGCGGCGGCGGTAACGCATTGACAGCTAGACATATTTGCATCTCGGGGCTAGAGGTTATAAATATGTTGAAGGTAGTTACATGTGGTTTGCTACGTCGATCATCTATATTCCGGATTTAAGGAAGATGAGGTAGTGTTTTTTGTTATTTCGCTTGATTTAGGTCTTGGCTGGGAAAGAAGATAAATGGGGCGCGTGCGAAGGGGTTAACCATACCCGGTTACGAACTGAGTGGATGCTTGGTTGAGTTGCTGAGCGGATGCTTGGCTGATTTGCGGAACCATGAGCAATGGCCGCGATTGCGGTGGTATGTCTGTCGCGAAGGATTACGGCAGTTATATCCTCCGTGCGAACGAAAAATAAAACGAGGCAATCTCGAGACATGGTGTGGGAGACGGATCGTACCGATCCTAGGGAGTAGAGATTTCTCTCGGGAGGGCTGGCAAGAAAAGGTTTAATGGCCAGTTATTAAGGGTTGTTCAGGTCGGTATATGGTGGAGACATGAGAGGACCATGATGACAGCGTTGTTTGCTGGTAAGTTGGATTTATTTTCTATGTGGATGTCGCTGGAGATGAGATCTAGTGGCAAGTTATTATGATCTAAAATGTCTATGTACACCCAGAAAGTACGAATACAAGCCCAGATATGCGCGTTTAATGCCACATTAAGAAATCCGTGTTCCATTTGGGACGGGCCGCTCAATACCCAACAGCGTGATGATGCCGTCTCCGTTTCCGTCCGCTCCAAGCACGAGGACCTGGCTCTTGACGCCGGCGATCCTGCGTTCGCCCAAATTTACGGCAGCCACGATCTGGCGACCGATTAATTCGTCCGGTTTGTAATAATGTGTTATCTGGGCCGAGCTCGTTTTTGTACCAATCTGCGGTCCAAAGTCGATAGTTAACTTGTAGGCGGGCTTTCGTGCTTTCACGTTTGGCGACGCGGCAGTGACAGTGCCGATTCGGAGATCAAGTGCCACAAAATGGGACGCGGTCACGTCTGGAAAATGGCCATCCTGTAGTTGTGGTTCGTCGTCAGGTTGGGTTGCTGGCGTTTGTGGGCTAGACATTGATGATGAAGACGACGAAAATGACCTACGAATCCGCAAACAATTCTGTCCAACTATGTATGGTCTAGTACCGAAATTATATAACAAAACACCAAAATGCCTTTGACGAAACGACATCCGTACTTACGGGGATACTTTGATAAATAATTCATGGTGGATATGTCCACTTGCCATATGAAAAGCACAATTCTGCCATAAGTGACGCATCTGTCAGTACGTTAGTCACGTGCAGTGACTTTTCTGGAACAACGTTCGTTCTTTGAACAGTAAGTGGAAAACACAATCGCAATTGGCAGGAGTAATAGACTCAGCAGCGCGCCTTGTGGCATTAGAATATATTGGAGGTTATCTAGAGAGGATAGAATTGTTTGACGGAAAATATACTCGTGTAACCTGTGTGGCATCTTACAAAAAAGCCTACTTCCAAGTTTTTTTGCCATCATGGAAGACGACGAACTAGCTCCGACGCTTGAGAATATTTTAGATCAGCGGAGCTTGCGGTGGATTTTTGTTGGTGGTAAAGGTGGTGTGGGCAAGACTACGACATCATGCTCGCTTGCTGTTCAACTTGCCCAGAGTCGGAATAACGTGCTGTTGATTAGTACAGGTGAGGTTTTGGACAACAAAAGGCAGGAGATTCTGGACAAGAAGCGCTAATCTGTTTGAGGTAGATCCGGCACATAACTTATCGGACGCGTTTGGTCAGCAGTTTGGCAAAGAAGCACGGAAGGTTGAAGGGATTCCGAACCTGTCAGCGATGGAGATTGATCCATCTGGATCGATCCAGGAAATGATTGATCAGGCGAACGCTCAGAATAATGGCATGTCAAACATCATGCAAGACCTCGCGTTTTCAATCCCGGGTGTTGACGAGGCCATGTCGTTTGCGGAGGTCATGAAGCAGGTCAAGTCGACCGATTTCGATGTGATTGTGTTTGACACTGCGCCGACCGGTCATACATTGCGGTTTTTGTCGTTCCCGACCGTGTTGGAGAAGGCGTTGGCCAAAGTGTCTGAGCTCAGTGGCCGGTTTGGACCAATGTTGAATGGGCTGCTAGGTCAGGCAGGAGGTGCTGCTGGTGGGCCAGATGGGGACATGTTTGCAAAGCTTGAGAGCATGCGCGCGACGATCAATGAGGTTAATACGCAGTTCAAGGACCCGGACCTGACCACGTTCATTTGCGTGTGCATTCCCGAGTTTCTGTCCCTGTATGAGACCGAGCGGATGATCCAGGAGCTGTCGTCGTATCATATTGATGTTCATTGCATTGTAGTCAACCAGCTGCTTTATCCATCAAAGAGTGAGTATTACGTGTCAAGGACGAATTACGGTGTGACATTAATGTTTTGTTGCTAACGCGTAAGCCAGACTCGACGTGCGCCCAGTGCAATGCGCGGTACAAGATGCAGCAGAAATACGTCGAGCAGATCGGAGACCTGTACGAGGGTGACTTCCATATTGTCAAGCTGCCGCAGCTGACGGACGAAGTCAGGGGCACGGACAAGATCAAGACTTTTTCAAGGATGCTTGTAGAACCGTACGAACCGCCGAGCGAGTAGTAAATATGTTTAGCGGGACAGTTATTAGAGTGGAACAGAGTTGATGGGATGATGAATTGAAAGCGGGCATAATGAAGGTATCGCGATAGTTGTGGTCATTGTGGCCGTTGGCCTAAGTGTAAAGGACGGGCAATTTGGATTCTTCTCGCTTGTATTATTGTTATTAAGTTGTTATTATTATGAGAACCACTCACTCCCACCGAAGCCTGCTTACTTATTCGGCAGATGCCGGAGCAGCCCAGCCGGATTTTTCCGCATGCTCCGTCCGCCGTTCCGAGGCCGAGGCTGCTGCCGAAGTGGATCACGTGCTCTGCTGCTGTTTGCTGTTTACTTCCATGTGAAGGCGGGTTTAGTACAATAACAGTTGCAAGTCACACGAGATTTGCTTTGAGCTGGCTCCGTTCATGCGTGCGCCTGGCTGAGCCCTAGCCCTGGCTCTTGTCATTCGATCTTCTCTCGGATCGGCTGCTTCACGTGGATGCTGCGGGGGCCAAGGCAAATTCGGTTTCTCCTTTATTTCGCTGTCTTTTAGCTGCTCCGCCCGTCCGCGTGCGCGTGTTTAGCCGACATAGTGTCGGGTGAATGTGAGGGTATATATCAATTAATATATTACACTATGATTGCCCAGTCATTTATGACACACTCATACTATTCTTGTCTGGCTCTTCTTAGCTGCTGCCCCGCTCCTCCCCTTCTTAATAATCTCACAACAAATATAACAATCACAAATGGTCTACTCGCAAATCGACCTTGATGCCGAACAGAACCAGTACGAGGCAGAAGTGCAGGCAGTAAAAAAGTGGTGGGCCGAGCCGCGATGGAGGCACACAAAGCGAGTCTACACGGCAGAGTCAATCGTCCAGAAACGTGGCTCCTTCATGACCGAGTATGCCAGTAATCACCAGAGCAAGAAGCTCTTCAAGCTTCTCGAACTGCACGACAAGGTCCTTCCCCGCGTTTGTTTTAATTGACAGGCTTTCTGTCTTGTCGCGAACTCATTACTGACTTGTCCAACTAGGATAAAACAGTCTCCTTCACCTTCGGTGCCCTCGACCCAATCCATATCACCCAAATGGCCAAATATCTTGATACGGTATGTATTTTTCCCCGCATGCACAGGGTCTTGTGGCGGCAATCCACAAACTGCGTTAGTGCGCCGCGGGGAAGGGCACTAGCCCGGCAGGCAGACAGACGACTCATCAACCCCTGAAATTCATATCTAACAATACATGTCCCATCACAGATCTACGTCTCCGGCTGGCAGTCGTCTTCGACCGCGTCCACGTCCAATGAGCCATCTCCGGACTTGGCAGATTATCCCATGGACACGGTCCCGAACAAGGTCGAGCATCTCTGGTTTGCCCAGCTCTTTCACGACCGCAAGCAGCGCGAGGAGCGACTCCACAAATCCAAAGCCGAGCGCGCCAAACTCAACTACACCGATTTTCTGCGCCCCATCATCGCGGACGCAGACACTGGCCATGGCGGCATCACCGCCATCCTCAAACTCACCAAAATGTTTATCGAACGAGGCGCGGCAGGCATTCATATCGAGGATCAAGCCCCGGGAACAAAGAAATGTGGTCACATGGCAGGCAAAGTCCTCGTGCCGACCTCCGAGCACATTAACCGGTTGGTTGCCATCCGTGCCCAGGCAGATATCATGGGCACAGATTTGCTTTGCATTGCTCGTACCGACTCTGAAGCTGCGACACTGATTACGTCGACTGTCGACTACCGCGACCACCCTTTTATTCTCGGAGCGACAAACCCGCACCTGCCGCCATTGGTCACGCTCATGGTCCAGGCCGAAGAATCGGGCAAGCAGGGCGACGAACTTCAGAAAATCGAAGATGAATGGCTTGCTGCCGCTGGCATCATGTCCTACAAAGACGCCGTCGTCAACGCAATCAAGACCTCCAAGTTCTCCAACAAGGACGCCCTGATTAGCAAGTTCGTCTCTGAGTCAAGAGGCAAATCCAACGATGACACTCGTGCCATTGCAAAGAAATTGGCCGGCATAGAAATTTACTGGAATTGGGACGCCCCTCGTACACGTGAGGGTTATTATCGCATCCAAGGTGGAACTGAATATGCTGTCGCGCGCGCGGTCGCCTATGCGCCATTTGCTGATTTATTATGGATGGAAAGCAAATATCCAGACTATGCTCAAGCCGAGCAATTCGCAAAGGGAGTGAAAGCGGTCTACCCACACCAATGGCTAGCCTATAACTTGTCGCCATCGTTCAACTGGACTACCGCAATGGCTGTGCATGACCAGGAGACATACATTGCAAGGCTTGGCAAGCTCGGCTACGTCTGGCAATTCATCACGCTCGCTGGCCTTCACACTACTGCGCTGGCCGTTGACAGCTTCTCTAAAAAATACACCGAAATCGGAATGCGCGCGTATGGCGAGTTTGTTCAGAAGCCGGAAATCGATCTTGGGGTGGAAGTTGTCAAGCACCAAAAATGGTCCGGCGCCGAATATATCGACTCATTACTCAAGATGGTCACCGGCGGTGTCAGCAGTACAGCTGCAATGGGAAAAGGAGTGACCGAGGACCAATTTAAGCATTGATTGTGTTGTTGACGTGTGCATGTCTGTGTATTTCCAGATCGGTGTTTAGCAAAAATTCAAAAACCAAACCTGCCAACCCAAGTATTTCGTCTCTATACACTCAAAACCAAAATCTATTCAACCAAAAAAACAAATGCCTCGAACGGTTTTAAAACAATCTCTCCATCTATGCCGGTTCTGTCATAATTTGTCAACAAGATCTTGCCCGGCTTAACATTGTCCTTGGGCACAGTCCACGTAACCTCTGTATCTTTAAACGATGTGACGATGAGCGCTTCACTGGATTCATACACGCGCTTGTATGCGAACACGCTCTCATTAAACGCATCCACGAGCGTAAACGTGCCGTACACAAAGACATCTTTAAACTCGCGACGGAGATCGAATACTGATCGCCAGAAAGAATATACGCTGGTGGCATCATTGATTTGTGATTTGGCGTTCCATTCTTTGTAGTCTTCGTTGACGTCCATCCACGGTGTGACCGAGCTGAAACCAGCATACTCGTTCGAGTCGTCCCATGGCACTGGATATCTAGCATGATCACGGGCTTTTTTCTGCATTTCACAAAGAATACTGTCAAGAGCCTCTTTGGATGCTCCGGCGGCAGCTTGTTCATTATAATAGTTTAGTGATTCGATATCACGATACTTGTCAACCCCCCACGATTTCGGCACATTAACCAGGCCGAGTTCTTGTCCCTCGTAAACAAAGATGGTACCGGACTGGAATCCCAAGAAAGTGGCCAACATTTTGGCGGCAACCTTGCGAACATTTGGCGCGTCGGACGCAAATCGAGACACGGATCTGGCCTGGTCATGATTCTCTAGATAAAGTGCGTTCCAACCATCATTGGTCTGCATAAATGCCTGCCACTTGTTAACGATCTTCTTGAGTTGCGTCAGGTGCCAGGTACCAGGACTAAATTTGCCCGTGGGACCATGGCCAAGATTGACAATCTCAAATTGGAAAATCATGTTTAGTTCGTTGCGCTCAAACCCAACTGTGTTGATCATCTCAAGTGGGTCATATACTTCTGGCATCTCACCAACGCTGAATGCATCGTATTCTTTGAGGATCTTGCCCATGACTTGAAGAAATTCATGCAGACGGGGACCACATGCATAAAACATGGCGCCTGACTGGTATTCTTCATTGGGGTTTGTAATAGGTGCGTCAGGCAGGGCCAGGTCCTTGCTGATAAAGTTGATAACATCCATCCGGAAGCCATCAACACCTTTATCGAGCCAGAACCGCATGATGTCATGCACGGCATCCCGTACCTTTGGGTTTTCCCAATTCAAATCCGGTTGCTCTGTGGCAAACAAATGGAGATAATATTCGTCCGAGTTTGCATCGTACTCCCATGCGCTGCCTGTTATTTTGTCAGCGAACCGTCATCAACTGTTCTTTCAAAATACTTACCCCCAAAATACGATTTCCAGTTGTTTGGTGGCTGACGCGATCCATCGGCACCGTAGTTTGGCTTCTTCCAAATATACCAGTCCCGGTATGGACTTTCCTTTGACGAAATGGCAGATTTGAACCATTCATGTTGATCAGACGTGTGGTTAACGACGAGGTCCATGACGAATTTGAGGCCGCGTTTGTGAAGGCCGGCGATGAGTTCGTCGATATCATTCAATGTGCCATATTTCTCATAAATATCTTTGTAGTCCGAAATGTCGTAACCCATGTCGACTTGAGGGGACTTGTAGCACGGGCACAACCAGACAATGTCAACACCGAGACCGGCAATATAATCGAGCTCAGATATGATTCCAGGAATATCACCGATGCCGTCCCCGTTAGAATCCTTGAACGATGCGGGGTAAATTTGGTAAACATTCGACTCTTTCCACCAAGCTCGGTGAACAGGTAATTCTGTGATCGTCATTGTCGTCTAGTTCGAAAGTTAGGAAATAAAAAAAGAGAATTAAGATCTTTGACGACCAGTGAAAAAGATGTTCAGCAATGGGTTTGAAATGGTCCCCGGATACTTGGCTTCTTATAATTGAAGGCGGTCGTTCTTCGGGGCTTCTTCAATTGCCCCCCCCCCACCGCTATCAATCCGCCCGACCCCACTATAAACAGCAGCGGGGCTTCTTCGCGGCTTTCGAGAACGCACGAGCCGCATCCGCCCCCCGCCAACCGTAAGCAGGGTGCAGGTGCATAGCTTTCGCTCCTCCGAGCAGCTTAATAAAAGTTATATATTAATTACACGTGATCGGCAAGCGAGTATAACTTGCTCCGCTCCGATCACTTATCCGCTGCGGCGGGCCCCAGAGACCCAGACGCAAGTTAGGCGATCTCGAAAACACAGCCGGAAAATCTAATAATAGAAGATACAAAAATTAAATGATTGCAGCAAAAAAATTGGGAAGTCACCGTATAGGCCATGATGCACGCGTTACCCGAAACAAAACCGACGTCATCACCCTGTAGAATATTTGTAGGTCGATAATATTCTCAAGCGAACACGAATAATATGATCGGCGTGAGTTGGACTTATTTTACATTACGAATAATCTACAGAAACTACGTATATACTCATTATGACGAGCACAGGAACTTCACAAGAGAGCTTCGATGCCAAATGACTTTGTATTTCACACACTTACAAGTCCTTCCACAACCTGTCAGACCTGTATGTTGCGTAACGGTTGTATCAATGACTTGCGCTTTTCCATCAGTCGAGGAGCCAACTTGGCACGATGAAAGTCGATAATGAGAGCTCGTCCAAGCTCTTCATTCCATAAAGCGTTATGAAACCGAAAATCTTCGTGCACCACACCCAATGCGCGGATTTCCTTCTCGGACCTCCAGATCTCACGGAGCAGTGCCTCTGAGTGCTCGAGCCCGCTTGTATCTTTACCTCCCCAAGCCATGAGCAGCATGTGTCGGATCTCGGCACCCCCATGGAGAAAGTAGATCATTTTGAGATCAATTGCCCCGAGGAACACTGGGACTGCAGATCCCTGGGCTTTTTGAAGGATTCGGTACACATCCGCTTCGCGCGAGACTTCGTTCCACAGCTCGGACGTTGTTCCTTTTCCCACCACGGTGTAGCCAAATGGAACGCAAGTGATCTTGAAAGGTGCCCCATATGAGCCGCAAACGCCAAACGGCTTAATGTTGTGATCTAGGTCTTCATCCAGCTGCTGCTTGACCAGCTGTACCAGGCGCTCTGTGCTAATAAGGTGTCGCTTGCTATCTTGACCTTGTCGGTGTAGCTCCATGTTGGGGCATTGGCTATCCAACAATCCACCCTTCTGTAGACCAAGCAGACACTTCTGTGTACAAAATTCTGCTCTGTGGTGCCGACGCCGTCCTCTTCGGTGACTTGAACTGTCACTTTGCTCTGACGATGTCTGAGTGGGTGGCGATGATGACGAGATCTGGTCCAGAGTGCGCTTCCGCCCAGATGTCGCTTGGTTAGAATCAGAGTCTGACGAATCCGTTGACTCTGAACAGTGCATAGTTTCCTCGGGCCGACAGCGAGTCTGGGACCGAGTATTCGGTAGGTGGCCGCCAGCCACTGGAGAGCGCCAAGAGGCAGGCGGCGAATAGAGTGAAACCTGAGATTCAGAGCTCGGCGGGCGTTGGTGTCGTTCCTCTTCAGGGATCTGCGCCCATGTAGAGTCAAAATCTGTCGCCCACGTATGCAGATTTTCTATAGTATGATTCCGCCACTTTTGCTTCCGGGCACCTGACCGAAGACTAATCAAGCAAAGGCACAACGCCCGCGCAACGGCTGTGCTTGATAGTCGCAAGTTTTGGTCATCCGCAAGACCGACATCCGATTTGGGTTCGCAAAGGTAAGAGTAAAGCGTGCTAGGATCATCAGAGCGCACATGGAGCAGGACTAAGGCTAGGCTAGTGCTAAGATAGGAATAGTTAAGACCTTCGCGGATCATGACATGGTATTCCTGAGTCAAAGCCGACCCCGTAAGCAGTTCTGCATTGTACTTCAGCTTCTCATTCGGATCTGTTGGAGTGCTCGGTTGTTGGACTATTTCCTCCCAGAAATTCATCGGTCGGAGGCCTGCGCGAAGATTCGCTATTGATAGCTTGTGGGGAGGCTTATACTCGATGGTAGCGAATTCGGTGTTGGTGCTGCCGTCCACCCTATAGATGAACTTATCGGGTACGGCAGCCGGTCCGAGAGTCGATTTCTCGTCCTTGTCATCACGGCTCAGGGCATTGGCATGGCTCTCGAACTTGATTCCATCTTTCAGTTTGAATTCCTCCTGAGCCTTTGGAATCCTGCTTAGCTCCGCAATCACATCACGCACATTACACTCCACAGAATCATACTCATAAATCTCCAGCCCTTTTTCACTGCTTAGGGGCTCGCTACACCACTTTTTCCCGCAATTTTCTAGCGTATCGACAGATGAAAATAGTCGTGGCGCATCTCTGTCGGATGGATGCAGGAAATAAAGAACGGAGTCGTAAATTTCTTGTTGAATGTCTGGAAAATCTGACCATGGTCGAAGCAGCGTTGGACAACGTTTCCCAGACGGGTTTTGTAGCGTTCCTTGCGTGGAGCAAGATGCACTTGCGACTCGTATCGGCAGAGATATGAAATTATGAGTATATTTTAAAAGTTCTTTAAAAGTCGTCTGCTGCACCGCCTCCTCAGCCTGTATCCTCTTCGCAGTTTCCTGTATCCTCTTCGCAGTTTCCTGTATCCGCGCATCCTCAGCCTGTATCCTCTTCGCAGCTTCCTGTATCCGCGCATCCTCAGCCTGCATCCTCTTCGCAGCTTCCTTCGCAGCTTCCTGTATCCGCGCCTCCTCAGCCTGCACCCTCTGCGCAGCTTCCTGTATCCGCGCCTCCTCAGCCTGCATCCTCTGCGCAGCTTTCTGTATCCGCGCCTCCTCAGCCTGTTCCCAAAAGGGCTTTGTAATCTGGTGAACTGTCTCCAGCCATGAATTCAATGCAATATTGAAGTTGTTAGTGATCTGAATGGGGAATGCAGAAAGGAGACAAGGGACGGGATAGAAGGACGGTCGACATTTATATATTATATAGACAAGTTGGGGCTAATGGCAGGAAGCACAACCACCACAGCCACATGTATAGCCCTAGCCCAATGACTTGGAATCACACTTCGAGGCGTCAACCGGCTCAATTAATTCTATATGTTAGTTACACATAATTATATAGCGCTTATGGAGTGAAGAACTAGGTACGAACTTTAACCTTTAATTATCGACTTCCATCGTTCCACGTTGGCTCGTCCTTTGATAGAAAAGCGCAAGTCATCGAAGAAGGCCAAAGGAATTAGAGCTGCCTAACAATTAGAGATGGGAACTTTCGATTGCGAAGTCCGGTCGAGCCCACTCTGCTCGGCTCGTCCGAGTCACTTTGCAGGGGCTCCGCCAAAGTCGACTCGACTCGTACTTCATCAACCATGAAACCCAGCAAAGAGTTGGTTCGTTGGAGTAGTCTTTCGAGAAGTTGTGAGAAGAGATTCTTTTAATTTGCAGTTCAAACATAATTAACATTTCCAAACACACTTGGAAAACTATAAAAACACTCATACACTTCATATACATAGTGCATTGCTTGCCGTCGTAAAAATTTGAGAAAAAGAAAAACCATAAACCGTAAGAATCGTGTATAAACCCCACAAATTTATTTAACAAAAACCATTGCACGGACAGACCGGTTTTTGTTTGACCCAATAGTAAAAACAACTTTTGTAAGCACCCAAAATCAAGCTCCCATGAAATATCCCATGAAAAATAATTAAAAAAAACCAAGGAGAAGGATAACTTTTATCATGCTGTACGTCCGCGTAATGTCATGCAGCCAGCCAATTCAAATGAGGCAATGTAAAAGAAAACAAAACAAAAATTCCGGCTTAATTAAAGGAGCAAATCCCCAACCATAACGCCTAATCCGACCATTTCCCTACCCTTCCCGGCAAACAGACTCCGCCGCTTGAACCCGTACACTGTCTGTGCCGATCCTGTCTGCTTCAGTGACGACGACGATTTCCGCTTCTTTGTGCTTGATGATCCTGGAGGCTTTGAGATCCCGACAACAGTCGTAGCAGCCACGGCCACGTCGTTCTCGGGTTCGACGATCGCGCGGTTGAGATACCCGCATATGGGGATAGTCATGTATCTATCTATCCAGAACTTTGTGCTTGGCAAGGCGGCGAGAGTGTTGTCGACCACATTGTTGACATCGACGTATTGTTCCAGTAATGCGTCCACGCCAGAAGACACAGACGCCGCAAGAGGGTGGGAGATCGCGTGGGATGTTGGCAGCGGTATGGGCAATTGGTTCTGCTTAGGTTGGACTGGAGACACGGACGGCTGGCCGACAAATTTATTGGTGGCAGGAGTAACCGGCGTCTTATCTGTCCAGTGACCAATCACTGGACCCATTGCATGAATTCCAAGCGGGATCGCAGGAGAACCCATTGGAGATGGAGAGGACGAGACCAAAGAGCCTGCAGACTTTTCAGTACTGACCGCGGCTGTTGTCACGTTTTTGATAATTGGAAGCTCCTCGTCGTCTGTAGTGGCACCTTCAACTTCATCCTCGTAGGTGACAATAGTCGAGGACTTGGTCGGCGACATTTTGCTATCAGTCGCGAAGATAATTGAGGCCGAGTCTTCGACAACTGACAGTGGCGGCGTGAACAAGTCAAACAAATCACTGGCATCATCCGGCGATGAAGCAGAGTCTGCAAATTGCCAAGTTAGATTTCAGAGTATGCACCGAGTTTGTCAGATTAATAACATACCGAACGATGTCAGAGAGTCGAAATCAAGCTCGGGTGTGTGCATTGGTGATTCGCCCTCGGTTGTGGCTTTGAACGTCGCAAACTCGAGCACCCGTTTAGGAACAGCTTCGGCGAGGCCAGCTTCTCGCCTCCGTTTTAGCACAGTCATGGTGTATATATGACAGTAGGGTAGGTATACTGGAAGAAGAGGAGCGTTAGATATCAGTTTGTTCCGATGTAACCCGGCTACGGCTTCATCATCGTGTGCCGGCTGGTCGCGCGACCTGTACATACCAAGTAATAAGTAGCAGCTCCAGGGCGCGATACTTGAATAAAGGAACGACTATTGGTAAATTTACAGATGATCACGAGTTAAACCACGAGCGAGATAGTAAAACCAAATACAAAGTGACTGGCAGGTTTCGGGAAAGGAACGACGAGGACGACGATAAGTATCGGAGCGGCGAGTGATCGGAACCTGGCAAATAATTTTGAGTGGGCACTGGACAAAAAAACAAAATTATTCGGTCATCGCGTTGGCCACACGCAAAGTTTAACTTGCAGCGCCCGATTTATTTTTTTTTTCTCGAGACGGCTCGAAACCAAAAAAAAATTAGAAAAATACGACTAACACAGTCGGCTCTACACTTCAGTTATCATATCCACCAAACTGTTCAAAATGTTAGAAACCGACAATATCGTTATATAAATATTGAGTGACCAAAGGAAAACAGCATGAGGCATTGAGTAGGCCAAGAATCCGTTCCAGTGAGACAAAATTCGCATGTGCCCTGTCTTACGCTCTCTAACCGAATTCTGGTCACTGGGCCCCTGTGATTAGACTTTCAAAGTGTTTGCGCTAATCCCAATCGGGTAACAAATAGAAATAGTCATTTACAGGGCAACGGGTCCATGTTTAGTGCGAACCTTATTTGCGAATTTTGCCACCTAACTATTGATATGACGTCTGTCGACCGGATTGCAGAGAAATGAGATGGATATCGAATTCAGTCGATTTGCCGGTTATAGAGAGGAACTTTTGGCAGATGACGAGAGACGTCTAGTATTTACACCATCTCGAGTTGCGTCATGAGTGACGTTGTCTATATATATATGTATATATGTCGAGTGAGCCAGCCAGCCATTTTCTTTATTCGACCTTGGTCTAATTCGCACCGACCAAAAATCTTGCGCTAGGCACTAAACAACGAGCACCTGAGCAAACTTCAGTGAGTCGCAGTTGGCTCACTTCACAAGTTATGTGTCGCTCCTTGCCGCCGAAGCATCCCCGAATACCTTGAATTCATAACTTTTAGACTAGTGGAATCCAAGTTGCGGGAACAGGCTTCTAGAATAAATAACTCTAATCATATTGTCCGTCTCCCTATCGGGCTTGTTGCTGTTGGCCTCTAGCCAGAAGCTCATACAATAACTTACGATAAACTTTCACGCGCAAGTAAATATCCCTTGTATTCGAGCGCTTCCCTGTCGGAATTCATTATACAAAGGTCCCTGGTCCAATAGCTAGTCACATCCGAACATTAATTCACTGAAATGCTACTCGCCAGGGTTAGTGTATAGTATGTAAGGTTCCCACACAGATTCTGTTGTCCGACACCATTTTCTTGCAGTTCGGCTGCCAAGGGGCAGGCCGAATCGGAAATATTATATTTAAGTTTAAGTTTAATTATCTTGGGATATGGACTGGGCGACTAGTCCCAGTACGGTAATTCCTAACAAATAATCTCCTGTTATACCTTAGTGTCTATAGTCCCAATTACTCTTGCACTGTTGTTGGGACAACGACGTCAATACACAACCCAGTTGCCAGCCAGCCTGGCTAACGATACTCATATTTCATATTTCAATACTCACCTGTCGGTCAACTCATACCAATCTCCCTCGCTTTGATTTCACAATAAGAATTAATGGCCAACGCACTCTCAAGACTCACTTCGATTAATCCGGGCTCGCTGACTCTCAGACATCTGTCTTCGCCAGCAGTGTCCGGCTCGCTGGTTGCGGTCAACGCGTGTTTATTCGCACTGCAGGTCGCAATCATTGTCGCTCGAATGATCCGCCATTTAGCTCCCCCGCAGATGCCGGAGCTGGACTCGTTCGTAACGACCCAGGGCCAGATTTCTGATACTGCATTGAAGGCGTTGCCGGACTCTGTATTGAAGTATTATCTGTGTTTCCAATCCGCTAGCTCAAGGAGGAAAAGCTAACGTCGTAGTTGCTTTACATACATGATGAACATTTCTGCCAATCAAACTGCGATTTCTGCTTTGCGCTCATGTTTGCCATCTGATAATATTGTCATCCAGTCTGAGAGCTCGCTTCTGTCTTCTGTGTCAGACGCCTTTGTCTGTACTGCTGCCTTGTCACTAGCAACATACCTGTACGTCGCAAAGTTCCGCAACAACAGTCAGTTGGGCCAGATTGCTCGTAGGACAACAGCTTCTTCCGAGTCACCCGCACCACCTGCCGCAGCCATTGACGAGGACCAAGTCAGGGCGATTGCTTTAGCTAGCTCGGCCGCGACCGCCGAGCTATCAAACGCTTTACTTAAGCAGCTCCAAGCAGGTCTCCAGAGCAACAATCGCGAAATCGAGTTGTTGAAAGGCAAGATTTTAGAGGTCGCTCAAACTGCTAAATCCGACTGCAGAAACTTGCAAGGTCGACTTAATCGCGGCGGTGACGTTCGTCGAGAACTCGAAAAGCTGAAGGAGGCTACTGGTAGATTATGGCAGTGCGTTTATCAGCTTTGCGAAGACTTGCATTTGAATGCCATTGATCGTAAGTTGCGCGATGCCAAAATTGGGTTTGGAACATACGCTGACTTGCAGACTCTGTAGCAGCACAATTTGCAGCCCTTGGGTCGTACTACTACCCAGAACAGGAGGTTGGCAATACTGCAGTATTTACTTCCCCCAAATGTGTTCTTACTGTTGATGGAAGGCAGTTTGATCTTGCTACTGATGTAGGTCGACACGAGTGGAATGCATATCTTGCTTCCCGCAACTCAGGGGCTGGTCCCGCTTGTGTGACGGCCGAAGATATTAATGATGCAACGACCCAAGCCACCCCTGGAAATCAGAAGCAGCCACTCTTGGGTGAGGAACAGAATGAAGATTCTAAGATTTACAGTATTATTTTAAGTGACAGCGACGTGGCTTCGGTAAAGAATGAGGATGTAAAAGAAAACAAGCGACCAACGCTATCCGTGGACACAACCGCCGAGCCGGTTAAACAGACTGAGGCTCCTGTGGAGTCTGCTGAGCCTGATTCTCCTACGACAACTACTGCGACTAGTACGAATGTGATTGCATCAACAGCTGCGACAAGCACTGCTTCACCATTAGTCGCAGACACTATACCAGTCGTACAGGCGAAATTCCCGGCTAATCAAGATTCAGTCCAACCGCAGCAAGAGACTTGTGGCGTTGTCGCCAAACAGCTGCCCGATACAATTCGCACTCATAGAAGTGCTTCCAGTGAAGCAGCTGCAGAAAACTCACCTACGACTATTTTTCCACCTCGTTCTGAGTCTGTCCCGGCAACTCCCGTCTCTAATGATTATATTGTTCCACAGGGTCTGCTGTCGCACGAACAACAACAATCACCGGCAGCAGCAGAACAACACCAACACCAGCAGCAGCAGCAGCCACAACAGCAAGCACAACAGTACCGGAAAGGACCACAACCATTTCAGCGATGGAACAATAACCAGCAGAATAATAATCGTGGACGCCGGAACAACAATAATAATAATCATAACAATGGAAATAATAGTCAGCAGTACCGAAAAAAATATAACACTGGAAGCAACAATATATATAATAAAAATCAAAATGGATATTCCGCCGGTAATTCACCTGTTGATGGTAGTAGTGGTGGTATGCAAAAATTGCGTGTTACCTGGGGTAATAATATTCCAAATTAATAAGATCTTTTGTATTTGTAGTGATGGTAACCGTTCTAAAGTCATAGTATTTGTTATATTTTTATTGGCAGTTATCGGATATCAGTTTCGGGGCGTTATCATAGGTATTAGTCATAGTTTGCCTGACAAAAATTTGGTCCGTCTGAAAAGATATGATATTTGGAGTCTTTCTGATATGATTATTTTATGATATTTGAGAATTCATGATCGTTTGTAAATAGCTTTAACTATTCTAAGTACATGAATTGCTTGCAACCAACATGATCCGCAACGCCACTCCCTACTTGTACACCAAAGTGTGAATGCAATTAAAAATTCGCTCGGACCCTATATCCGCTATTTTGCTAGACTCTACTAATTCGGGTCGCGCTGCTCCCGCTGTTTCATGATAGTCCGCATCATTCGACGGACATTTTGCACATGCAGCGATTCGCACGGCCAAATCAGTGCGGCCCGAACCTTCAATTGACCATCTTCGGCAACGTCAAGTCGGCCCATGACATTAATCCAGTGACCAATCACGACACAAGTTCTTGCAAACCTCGCATCGTCGAACACGACAGCGTCGGCGTCAACCATAATCCTACACGTCGAACTTGGCGGCCAGGCAAGGTCGCCTTCATCATGATCGTAATCTTCAACAGCCAATGCCGCCGTTTCGGGATCGTATGAAATAACCCGTCCAATGAATCGATACCGACGCAAGCCATCATTGTCGGCGCTTAAACTGACTGGATCTTGCGATGACGTTGTCAAGGACGATTTCCGCGCCTCATATCGCGCGAGAATATGCGGGATCGTGGTTATTAGCGAGCCATTGTCAACGTCTTCTGACTCTATCGCCATTGTTTACGAGTCTGTCCGAAATGTTGCATACGTTTTGGTTTATCAGCATCTCGTACTAACGCCCGCGAATTACGTTACTGCTTGTTCGCTGATTACAGCAACCTCCCAACATGTTTTGAACTTGTCACGTGAAGATATTAAATTTTAAAATTTCGTGATTTTGATCAACATCGTATCGGCATTCTGGTTTCTGAAATACCCAAAATGAGATCACTCTGACGAGAGATCTCCTGTGTATGAACATATGGGGTGAACGAGGTGAAAAGAAGCGACCAAATATGTATTATTCGGTACGGAGTCTCTTTCATATGCCTGCCTTCGACGTCGTAACAAGAGACGCCTGTCGTCAGCCAAAATCCCTATATCTGTCAGAATTCAAACGCCAGGCAGAGAAATGATCCGAACAGTCTCGCAACTTTTTTCTTTCTCGAGTGGTTCAACTATCACTATCAATACGATATGGACGCCGTTTACAACGGGTGTGATCAGCAATCTACTTGCTTCAGCGCTGCGTCACGTGGCGTAAGAACTGGCACATATATATGAAATGCACGCGTCGGCTACTGCGAAGAGAATTGCCTTAGATGACGGGTCCGAAACCAATGCTGCTCATAATAAGAGCGCCATTCTCGAAAGCAACCCCTTAAGCGGCCAGACAGTCAGTTGAGCAAGTCAAAGGAGTTAAATTGGACACTAAACGGAATCCACCCCGCGTGCTGCGATTTTGAGAACGATGCCGGTTACGAACGTGGAGACGCTTTCTAGTTATGATGAGGCATTTGCACTTCTGAAGGAGAATACGCCAGAGCAGCGACTAGATGTCCAACTGCGATATGAAAACTTTCTGCAGCTGGACACTGACTACTTCGACCTAAAATCGGTGGCTGGAATTTCAGAGGAACAAAGGTACGGGTTTCGTTACTGTTTGACAGGAAATAATTAAGTCTATTTGATATCATAGGTACCCGTCATTGGCATATAATAGTCTCACACAGACAGTGACTGTTGTGACTTGCCCCAGTCTCAACCACGAGGGAGCGGCGCGAGGGATTGACTACGAAATCTTTTCGAGAATACCTGCCTGTGCGGAGTCCCAAATACCGTGCGAAATATTCAGTTAGTTGGATCTACGACTCAGGCCTTTCCTCGTGACGACTACACAAGAAGCAGAAAAGAGGCAGACGGAGGATTCATTTACCGGACGGCCGGCAGTAGTCAAGTAGTGATTGCTATGGAAGTTGGAACCAGTGAGGCCTATTGCAAACTTCTGGAAGATAAAGATATGTGGATCGATGGGAAAGGTGTCAATGTCTTCATATTGATATGTTTGAACGAATCGCCACCATTTAGAAATCCTAATACTGAGTATACGGATATCGAGGGAGTGGCAGCCGCGAAAGAAGAAATGGCGCAGAGTCTTGCCGAAAAGGGGGAAGCGAACATGACACAGGGATACTATGGTCCACTCGAGTATAGGGATCATATGTGGTACGGTGAGCTTCAGGAAGCTTTCATTGAGATATGGCGATCAGATTCGCACCGTAGATACGTGAGTAAAATTCGGGGCCAAATGTGGTCACGACTGATTGTCTTTAGCAACTTATTCAAAGTGGATTCGCCATCGCTCGCAATCGTCTCCCTGTCACTCTTGGGATAAAGATAAGCGACTTCTATCCTCTAGATGAATGGCAGGTTGCCGACGTCGAGGATAGCAATATTCCGTTTGACAGCGCTCGCTTTCTAGACGCTGTCCAGCTTGACATGGGAGCGTCAGCAGCAAACAGGTTCGAGCGATACCTCTACGAAAATTGGGGCTACGCTAAGCGGACCAAGTGTCGAACCAAGGCAGCACTAGTCCAAGACTGTCAGGGCAGCGACGCCTTATCGAGTTCTCTTGTGGATGTTGTAGAGCTCTTGGGATATTCTTGCTGTCATTCTGTGATGTTGGCTATTTTCAATGGAATAAATTCGATGCGCTCGGTATTCCTCTTTCGGACATGCCAAAATTTCAAGTCGTATCATATAGGCCATCCTTTGTTAGATGTATTTCTTATTGAGAAACTCACTAAAACTACGTAGCTTGGCGGATCATCATAGAAGTATACGCCTTACTCCACGTCACGTGCGCCGTGCGCCGTGGGACGGCGGGTTCGCGGTTCCAGATTTTACTGCGCACTCGCCATCCAAGGCAGGCCAGGACCACACATACGCAGAGCAACATTTCCTCACAAGAACGCGTCCGAGTCGCGAACAACACGAAAGCTAACGCGTGCCGGGTCAATCCAGACTGACAATGTCCCCTTCGATGCTGGAGGATCCCGCGATCGCGGCATTCAGATACTCCACGGCTCCACCGCCACCGACATCCGCACCATCGCTGCCGCATGGTCTAGCGCCTTGCACCTTCTTGCTGCGGGATCACACACCGGCGACAGTCTATCCAATCTCTAGTCCAGCGGCGGTGCCGATAGGATTGCTTGCATTTTTGTGCGATGAACTGAACATTGAGATCGAGAAGGGGGAAACATTGTGAGTCCTTATTTTGTTTCGAATTTGCCACCGGACATACGTCTGACTAACTGTGTGTCTACAGTCCCATGCTTGAACCGCTACCGCTAGATGCGTTTCAGTCGTACTGGTTTTCATCGTTTGCGGCAATAATGTTATTAGGTGATGCCCCAGCAATAATGGATAACCGGAATTGGTCCAAAGAATGCTTTGGATCATTTTATGTATGTTTTGGCTCGTGTTTAATAGCTTTATGTCAAAGGGTATGCTAACTCTTGAGATCAGATCAAGCCAAATTACCCAGGCCGCAGTGCCCACATTTGCAGTGCTGGTTTTATTGTTCCTCAACATGTGCGATCAAAAGGTATTGGCAGAGTTCTAGGCGAGTGCTATATCGACTGGGCCCCAAAATTGGGCTACACTTACTCCGTGTTCAACCTAGTCTTTGAAACAAATGTAGCAGCAAGACGGATATGGGAAAGTATAGGCTTCAAACGGATAGGCCGCGTAAAAGGCGCGGCTATTCTGAAGAACCATGAACATCCTGTGGACGCGATCATGTATGGGAGGGATTTAGTCGGACCTGTGGAGGACCCTGTTGGTGAACTGCGGTTCGATCGGATAAAGTTTTATTTAGAAACGGGACGGTACCCGCCACAGGCAGACAGGCAAGAAAAGTCGCGGCTACGGTCATCGGCGGCACATTACCGACTGCGGGACGGTCGGTTAATGCTCCGGGACCGGGAGGTAGTGCCCGAACCAGAACGACAGCTGGCTATCGCGACTCAGATTCATTTGAATGGGCATGTTGGTATAAACAAAACTACGGCAACTATTGCGGAGAAATACCATTGGACCCGGATTAAGGAGACTGCAGCTGCGGCGATTAGGCTATGTTCAGAATGTCGTGACAATTCGCGACCGCCACCACGCAAGCTGTCTGCAACCAGTACGACTTTGCCGGGAATGGTTGAGCCCTCAGAGGATGATTTGACTGCTAGCTTGGGTCTCGTAGGAGCACTTGATGCTAGACAAGGTGGATATGCCATGGGGCCAGAGCCAACGGGTCTACGACTGACGCCTGATCGAGATGAGAGTCCGGATCCTAATGACCCCGGTGAATCCGGTTTTGGAATGAGTGTTCTGAATTTTGGCGAATAGAGTGTCAGCTTCACCAATGAATATGACAAGGGCACATATGGTGACAATACTTGTATATATATCTTATTTATTTATGTTCGTTAGCTCGAGTGTATCAAATAGCATGTTGAAACCGGCTGTGCTGGGTTCATTTGCTCGCGAATGCTTTGGGGATGACGAACAACACGATTACGTGAGGATAGTCCAACGGGAATCTATACCGGCCTATATCATTCATTATTAGCCAATGTCAGTTGCCCCCGTATAAATTGTAAGTTATGAAAGCTAGGGGACAGGTTGACATTGCCGACGAATAGCGTTTTTCACGATGACTATGTCGTTCGGGTCCGGCCGTATCGCTGGGCGAGATATGGGAGAGAAATTCGTAGTTCTCCAATAGGAGGCCATAGTATTCCATGTGGGTTTCGCACTCATTCATTCGTTCTACATAATCTGGTTGAAACGCCTTTACGTAAAGAAGGGAACATGTTATCGGCGTTGCCAAGGTGTGCATAATATAAGACAGGTTTCAACTTATGCGTTGCAAGTTCGGCTCAGGTTCAGGAGTTTTGCTGATGAAACTCTCAACTATATCTTTGAAAACCGTGCGTCGTCAAACACAACATTGCGTGAGACAAGAAATATTCTTTTCTCTGGTTCATATAGTCGATACCCTGCTTGATCAGGAGGATAGCCAACAAAAACAGCTGTCTCGGTATTGTTTCGTAGTTTGTTTCGATCGTCAAGCAGATAATGGCCGACGCATCCAAAAATTCGGAGATTATGCACAGTAGGTTTCTTGTCGTGCCATAACTCATAGAAAGATTAGCAGGCTGTTGCGGTTGGGCACATATTGCGCAACCTTGTTGCAAACCACACATGTCCAGTGAGAGAGCTTCTTCGGCGGCACAACTGTAGGGGAGAGACACATCGTCGACAAATTCTTCGTGAGTGTCGTAGCACCCGTCAAAGTCAAAGCTAATAACTGTTCAAACCGCTGAATTGTTGCTTGTTGTGGCATTCGAAAGTACTCCTTTCGGCCACGGCGTGACTTCCCCGACTCGTGATGCCGTGCTGATACCGAAGTTGAAAGTTGAAGCCTGTTTTAATTTGCTTTAGTTTTCCTGACATATGCTCTGCAATGTCACAGATCTTCAGTTCTTCAACTAAGTTCTGCTCAATTTGTCCAGAGTTTATTGAACGTCAGGGGAAAAACGTCTGCCAAACCATTGATCAGGCCTTATCTCCGTCAGAGCGATTTGTCCGTACGATTATACACACATCTCCAGCCAGGATCAACCTTGGCGCAACAAACCTTATTCAAACGTGATGCTGTTTGGCAATAGCAACCACACGGCTTAGCTGTTGGCGATCCTGGCAACATTAGCGCGATGGCCCGTGTGAAGCGGGATAAGACTCAATTGCTCATCTTCTTGTAACTCTTGCCGTCAGGTTCTGCGATGCGTGGACAAACATGAAGTCTTGATGTTAAGGAACACCGTCATTTGTACTAATTCTCGAACGTAAGGTCCTAGAGATTCCTGATTCAAGTTTCACCTTTGGCAGTCGTATCTAAAGAGTATCAAAATTCTTAACGGCGATCTGTGTTTGATAACACAATGACGTGGTTGGCGAAACCATGCAGACTATATGCCATGACATGTTCTGCGTACAAATCGAAGCCAGGTCATACATAGTATGCATAGTGACATAGGGGTAAATTAAGCGATTTGTGGTGCTCAAGGGTCGGGGTTAAGGAGTTAAAAAATGATTATTGCCAATTCCTGCACTATTTCTAATATTAATCAAATCCGATAATTTTTAAAATAAGCGTCGCTCTGCTCTTCGGCCAAAATGTCTGCCGAAAAGAAGCTGCGGCTCTAGATTCGTCGGCTTGCCGAGTTGCCGAGTTGCCCGAGGCGGTTGACGCCACTCAAAACTATGACGTAGTGCAGCAAGTTAACAATGGCCACACGAGGATCTGAATGAAGTCATGTTGCATTTGCTTTTTAATCTTGTTCTTTGCTGAATTCTCCCGCATCCATGGTGGTCATTATGTTATTGGCCCAATTGCGCATAACTGGGGTCAATGTCGTCAGTCTAGACTTCTAGCGTGAGAAACAGACAGAACTGTCAGCGTGTATTTATATCAAGCATCTCTCTCTGCTCTGAGTTGTTCTCACCTCTGTCAAGCAACTCACATACATATTTGTACTTCATTACGACACGATGTCAGAGCAAGGAGCTCCATTAGCGTTGTCTCGGACATTTTCTCGAGGTACTTTCCTCGCCCTCGCCCGAACAGTGTCGGATGCTGTTCAAAGCCATGAGAATGGAGACGTTTTCAATGAGGCATTTGCTCGAACGTTGGTCCATGATGAAGGCAGAAGCCCTTATTTCGAAGGAACCAGAGCACCTCTTTCGCCGACATCTACCGCTGTGTCAGGCGATAACCAGGAAAGCGATGCGGTCGATTTGGAGAAAAGTCAACCACCCAAGAAACAGCATGGGTTTTTCAGCAGCTCGATTAGAAAAACCAGACTTCATGTGATCCGGGAGCTCGCAACTTCGATAGTTGTAATGGGAATCTTTATTATGGTAAGTCTCACATATTGTATTACGCCTTGAATGAAGCATTTAACACCAATTAGGGCATTTTGTCTATTTACTGGGGCTCATTTTACCGTCGCGAGGACTACCTTAATCGTGTGTCGTTCTTG
The DNA here is from genome assembly GCA_003705905.2 of Lipomyces sp. NRRL Y-11553. Taxonomy (NCBI): domain Eukaryota; kingdom Fungi; phylum Ascomycota; class Lipomycetes; order Lipomycetales; family Lipomycetaceae; genus Lipomyces; species Lipomyces sp. NRRL Y-11553. The sequence goes on along the minus strand of PPJW02000039.1, from coordinate 96,085 downwards.
CTCGTCAACATGGACGACAGCAGTAACGCGCTCGTAGGGCCGACGTTTATTAACATGGCTTCTCAATATTCCAAGACTGCTGGTTCTGTGCAGGTTGAGGTTCGGGATGCGTCGTCCTTTGGATACTCCTACGATGCAGTTTACAACGACGTTATTCAAGAGCATACTTGGGGCGCGTTTATTGTTCACCCGAATGCGACAACCGAATTATTGTCTGCACTTGCAAATCCGTCGTCCGCACAAAATTACGACGGCTCACAGGCAATTCAGTTTGTTTATCCGGAGGCAGCACAACAGCAATTGTACGCCTCCCTCGAGCCGTGGATTTACGGTCTCAACACCAACATTACCACGACTTTCTCTGAAGAGATTATTCAGATGATTGCTCAGAATTCAAGCTATTCATTGTCAGGTATCGTCGGATCGGCTCCCCAAATTCTTTCCACACCGGTTTCGATTAATATCTTCAACATACGACCTTTTGATAATCCAATCGCCACAGCTGTCATACAAGTTGGCTTAATCTACCTCATTATTATTTCGTTCTTTCAGTTTAATTTTTTTCAGCCTGTCCACATGACACTCGCTCCGCACCTTAAGCGCACTCACTACATCCTCTATCGATTGGCGGTAACCTGGATCGCGTATTTCTTCCTTTCACTTTTCTACTCTCTCATCTCGCTTGCATTTCAAGTCGACTTTACCCGCACGTTTGGTCGAGCTGGCTTTGTGATCTACTGGATGATCAACTGGCTGGGAATGGCTGCTGTAGGCGGCGCCTGCGAAAACGTTGCATTAATCGCAGTGGTAACCTACCCGCCCTTGATGGGCTTCTGGCTTATTTTCATGGTCATATCGAACGTGTCTGCCGCGTTTTACGCTATCCCTCTGCAAGCAGGCATTTACCGGTACGGTTACGCATTTCCCATCAAGAATATTTGTGATGCTATTAAAACAATCCTCTTTAATACGAAGAATACGATGGGATTGAATATCGGAGTTTTGGTCGCCTGGATTGCGGTTAATACGCTGTTGTTTCCATTTTGTATTTGGTTCTCGGGATACCGCATGCAGCAAAAGAAATTGAAGGAGGAAGCGAAGGCAAACGCGGAGAAGTGACAGCATATTGTATCACCGGGGGCAAGGACTACACTGTGAGGTTTTGGCGTTTTAGGTCTGATAGATTCTGGTTGTTATAGATGGTGTACTCTTGGTATTAATTTATTGGATTTGCTACATGTATGGCCGACCATCGTCCCAACATAGATTTTGGATGTCGTTCTTATTCCAAATTAACCCCGTACTCACATAAACGCCTTTTCCCTGAACATTTGAATTTCACACCCAATAAGAGTGCGTCCAAACGTGTAATAATTTTTCATTCATCAGCGAATAACACCGAACATGTCCACGTCATTTCGTCGTATTTTCAAAAATTGCAGCTTCAGCCAACCGCTTTTGCTTTTGAGACTCACTAATGCTCTCTTCTCCCAGTGGTTGATTTCGAAACTTGGCCATCTCGAGCCTGTACCTTCGCATAACGAGCTCATTCAATGTGTGTCCCTCTTTCCGACCTTCCCGGCGCTCGTATAAATAAAATGCCGCCACGCCGACTGCAATTCCAAAGATCGGATCGATAGTCCTGTAGGTTAAATAATAAATATTAGATTTGGTTGGCTCTCTTGTAATCAGAAAGGATGCAGAACGAGAAAAGACAATGCTTACTTTGATATTAAATACGGATATCGTAGCGTCGCCATTTTCGAATCAATAACATACAATTGTCACAACTATGTATTTATAACACGTTGTTCCAGTCGAAACAAAAAGCCGGCCAGTAGTTAAGGGTTGGGTCTTTCCATCATCGAATAGCCAAACTCTAATTGGGATCCTCCCAACCCTGCCAGCTTGTACCAAAAAAAAAAAAATTTGGCTAAACCATATAATAATACGCAGTCAGGTTCTGTCCCTGATTTAGAAAATCTTTAAGGAAATACGGTGTACATAATGTCGGCGCCATTAGAAAGGATACAGCAAGTACGGACTTCCGTACTGCCGAGTCAGACGACGCCGGAGCAGCGGTTTTGGCGGGCATACAAGGTAATGAAAGATTAAATAGTATTGCGATCATGAATAAGTACTAAAATAATTTAGACACCGCTATTAGTTAAAGAACACGGTGCCATAACACACATCAGTTTTTGTCAATCAGGAGCGCACGATTTCGCTGTCACATCAGGTGCGCGGGTCCAAATATTTTCAGCGAGAACAAGACAGGTTATCCGCACAATCGCGCGATTTAAAGATACGGCATATTCGGGCCAGTTTCGACCGGACGGAAAGTTGCTAGTTGCGGGTGATGCGACGGGGTTAATCCAGGTTTTTGACACGAAATCACGATCGATCCTGTTGACATTGAATCCCACTAACCAGGCAACTCATGTGACTTCATTCCATCCCAAGACACTCACGACGTTGCTATCTGGATCCGACGATCAAACACTACGGTTGTGGGATATCACGTCGTCTGAGCCCACGAGTGTGTTTAGATCACATTCGGACTACATCCGTGCAGCAAGCTTTTTGTCAGCAGCATCAGATAATGTTGTGACAGGATGTTATGATGGAATAGTAAGAGTATTTGATCCAAGGACACCTGATATACCTACGCTGTCGCTTTCGCATGGCGCACCGGTCGAAGCTGTACTCCCACTTACCGGCACCACCGTACTCAGTGCTGGAGGACCGAGTGTCAAAGTATGGGATCTGGTTGCAGGAAAATTGGTGAAAGACCTCGGTAACTTTCAAAAGACTGTCACAAGTTTACATATCGGTGGAACCGGCGGCAGCCCGAGCGGGGCTAACGCAGTGTTGGCTGGCGGCTTGGATGGGCATGTTAAGGTGTTCGATACGACGACATGGGAAGTCAGTTTTGGTTGGAAATTCGGCGACGCCGTGCTGGCTACAGCTATAAGTGTAAGTTTGCCTTTTGCGTATATTGTTACGAGATCATTTGCTGAGAATGTGACATAGCCTGATCAAAAGCATTTCGTAACCGGTCTGACATCAGGCGTACTTTCGATCCGCACGCGGAAGACCGAGCCAAGGGTCAAACAAGGTGTAAAGCAGACCAAATCCGGGAACTTTGCTCGCATGATTCGCGGCGCAGATTACAAAGGTGAAAATGAGCATCAAATTCTAATAGACGATGAACGGAGATCGAGGAGTAAGAAACTACACCAGTTTGAGCGCCACTTGAACGCGTTCCGATGGCGCGAGGCGCTTGATGCTGCGTTTGCTCCTGGAATGGCACCAGAACTCACAATCACGGTGCTAGATGAACTCAAAAGGCGGGGCAAAGTCCGAATCAGTTTAGCTGGCAGGGATGAAGGACAACTGGAGCCTCTCGTAAAATGGGCCGTGCGCAATATTGACGATTTTAGGAACGTCGAGGTTGTTGCTGACTGGACGGCTTGTGTTGCCGACATGTACGCGGCCGTGATTGAGAAGTCTCCCGTATTAGAAGCCTTGGTCAGTGAGTTACGGCAAAAGTTAATCAGGCAAATCGAAATCGCGCGTGACGCGCGGCGGTTGGAGGGTATGCTTGAAATGTTGATTCAAAGTCATTAGAGGGGGTTACATTTTGTTATTTTCATTGTTAATATTTTGGGATCGGATTTGGTGGTTAATAAAAAGTTTGATGAGCATATCTACATATCGTCGAACGGGTGGGCCGAAACAGATTACTACCCATTGGGGGATTGGAGGGGCTTCGACGCCTTATGCAGAACTAATCTTGCTCTAGCGGCACGCAATGCACTTGTATTCATACGTAGGTTGAGTAATTCTAACTAGTGAGGTCCTTTACCCACAGAACCTTAACATTAGTTAGAAGGAGGTTGCCGAACGCTATTGCGAACGACAGCTTATTGCCTGTAACAATTGATCATCGCCAGGCAATCTCAAGTCGAGGACTTCTAGATTCCAATCCTTCCATTTTTCATAAGTATGCAGTTGCAAGTTACGATGCAATCTACATAACTGCATAATCGCAAAGCCAGGTAGCCATTAGTCGGCTCGCCACCCTTCAATATTCCCAATACGTCATATATTCCCGGGTATAATTCCAGTCCAAGTAACAAATGCACGACATTTATAACTCGAGTGTAAGTTGCTGTCACAGCTTAATCTAAAATTTGTAATATAATTTTGCCAAAGCCATTGTGGATACCGTGGTAAGCGACGCCATGACAAGGTTGACCTAATATTAATGTCAACAAATGAAATGCTCGGGAACTGGATACGCACTTACTTGATTGTTGCTAAGAATGTTCGTTCCTGATACGACTTTACCCTTCAATTCCAGTTTCTTGCCGCCTTCAACTTCGATAATCTTTCCCCGGTCGTTAACAACCGATTGTTGGAAAACAGCTCCCAATATCGAGTCGATTATACTGCCCATGAAACCAGCGACGGTAATTGCAACAATTAGCTTTAGCCTAGCAGTAATCGACCAGGTATGGCAGAACGGCGTGAAAAGAGCAGCAATGAGTCCGATAGTAGCACCACCTCCGAGTGCTGCTGTTAATCCTGCTTGCGAAATGCCTCCGTTGGTGCCCGGCGGGCACGTACGGAAAGTCGTGATCAAAATAGGAGGCCGTTTAGACAATATTCCTAGTTCCGACGACCAAGTATCTGCCGTGACAGCAGCATACTGACTATGTTCATGTGAGAACAAACGAAAAATACGAGAATTTATATCAAGGTAACTCACGCGATGATCCCAATAGTAAAGACATCTGAGTTCCAGCACTTTGTGGTCTTGGTGAAAAAGTGAATCAGAATCAATATCGTTGCCGGAAGCGAGTTCGCCATCACCTGTATTTCATTGCGTGGTCCCTCGCCTCCAACGTCTCCGGTTGATGAGACAGTCAAAGTCTTTTTGATGTTTGCCTTGACCTATATGAAATTGTTAGCCCTTTAGTCGCTCCGGACGTGCGTGTCGTTGCCATGATAGACCTTTGTAAACGCGGTTCCGGTTATGAAGAACGTGAACAGGAGTATCGTGAAAATCGACCAAGGGTGCATGGCGTGAACGAGTCCGACAATCACTGCGGCGAATATCCCCCTTGGAGTCAAGGATTTGCGTTTTGCGGCACGAGCCATCAGTGCGAACACCGCCAGAAGGCGCAGAATAAGTCCAATGAAGCCCATATCAACTCGAATTTGCTGACAACAGAGCGCGTGTCGGGATGGTGTTCGTGTAACACAAGAGTCAGCAGTATGCGCTCGAGAGCTGTTCGCTTCTCCTGCGGCTCAGCGCACAATACCCTTAGTTCTTATCGGAGTCGGAAGACACCAATTCGAAGCACGAAGCGTATATTCAAGTTACATGCAATCAAAATTAAGCCTAGCAGCTTTGATACTATTATTCATCACCGTTGCGCATTACACTAGAGTTGTCCCATCTTCGATGTCCTGGTCTCAGAAAACATTCTCACTACAAAGCCGCAGCAGAGGTTGCTACCTAGTCACCGATGAAGTGGTCCAAAGTTTACCAGAGATAAAGGATTTCAAGATTGGTCTTTTAAATTTATTTATACAGCATACATCGGCTGCTCTCACGCTGAACGAAAATTGGGATTCTGATGTGCGACTCGATATGACGGATGCGCTTGACAAAATTGCACCAGAGAATTGGAACTACAGGCATGATGCGGAAGGTACCGTGTGCCCCTCACCTCTCTTTTTCCCCCGAATCCCTTGCTAAAATCACGAGTTAGGAAGTGACGATATGCCAGCTCATATCCGAAGTAGCTGTATGTTTTAATTTAGCGAAAATGTTGTTTTTCCTGGAATCTTCCCAACTAACAAGATGTTAGTAATCGGCGCTTCGGTGTCAATTCCAATTAAGGATGGTCGCCTGGCAACAGGTACATGGCAGGGAATTTGGCTCTGCGAATTCAGAAGATACAGGCATTCACGACATATTGTGGCTACAATTCAGGGTGAGAAGTTTAAATGAAATGATCCCATGACGCCGATGTCCGTTGAAATATGACGTGAACATTCGGAAAGATAGAGCAATTGCATACCGTATCTAGAAGGTGGAAATAGTGTATAGAACTATATTTTCTCCCACAATAAACTGACTAGAGGTGGACACGAGTTGACGAGCACGATTTGATGAGCAATTGTAACTCGTAATCGTATAAATATTCTAACGCGATTACTATCTCCGATTGGTCTAAAAGTTTACGGTTAATCATACGAGCATCGTCAACAACGATATATCTAATATGGACAACTTACGTACGTTTACCGAATTGTTAATATGTTTCCGAGAACTGAGAAGTACTCGTGACGGCGCAACGGTTACAGCCCTACATTCCGAATTAGGATTAGCATTACTATACGACAAAAGCTTCAATTTTTAAATTAACTTTACGAATAATCTTTACAGATGTATGATATTCCTGGTTGTCATGACATTTAGATCATTTACACAGTTCCTCCCATGCTCAGTTGTAGGGCGCCACATTAGTGGCTTGCCGACCATCAGCCACCAGATCCAGGGTCAAGAACCCCTGAACTGTCTGCCTAATAAATTTAGCCAAGGGTCCGTTTTGTCTCCCCGATCATATTATTAACTAGTGTAATACAATTGCAAACATCGATATCTATCAAAAGACGCCTAGTATCCACCAATATCTCCTTCCTCTTTCATGGGAATGAACGACACCTCAATAGGCTCATTGCCGATACCTCGTTTCTTCGCCTCTTCCAAAATCGCTACGGTAGCTGTGGCGCCAATTCTCGTGACACCAAGACTCATAACGTGTAGCAGATCATCAAGTGACCTCACGCCGCCGGCAGCCTTGATCTGGACTTTCGGGCCCGAATACTCTTTCATTAGCTTCAAATCCGAAACAGTGGCACCTTTGTAATTATAAGATCCGTCAGCCTGTTTCACGAAACCATATCCAGTCGAAGTCTTAACAAAAGCCACGTCAAGCTCGGTGCAAATTTGACATAAACGGATAATGTGCTCTGGACCGAGGTAGTCGTTTTCGAAGATCACCTTCAGAATAGCACCGTGAGTTTTGACTGCTTCATTGATAAGTCGGATCTCCTTTGTGATATAGTCCCAATCACCACCAAGGACTTTGCCAATGTTGACTACCATATCAATTTCCGCACCGCCTGCCTCCGCCGCTGCCGTCGCCTCGAGGACTTTGATCTGAGTAGTACTATTACCGTGAGGAAAGCCTATCACGGGACATATCAAAACGTCGCTGCCTTCCAATTCCTGCTTGGCTAGAGGGATCAGATAAGGTTTGACACAGGCCGTCGCGACGCTGTATTTCTTAGCGATATTCAGACCTGCCAAAATATCTTGATCTGTCATTGTAGGATGTAGAAGCGAGTGATCAATCATTTTCGCGAGCTGCGCGAGAGTCACATTGATCGTGTGGCTTGAAGAACCCTTATCCGCAACCATTATATATCCCTTTGGCAACACAGAACAGTGGATGTAGTCAAAGAAGAGCAATCAGGTAGAGTGTTAGAACTGGATGTCTTCTACAGCGCATGTTGTCACCGCTATTTATATTCAATGTCAATTTAAAAATCCTCTAACTCAGATTGTGATATTCGTAAGTAATGATGCCGCAGTTCGGCAAATATTGTTTCGCTTTCCCGGTGGGAAGGATTACTGCTTTGGGTAATCTCCTCCGACCGCTAGCGGATGGGGAATATCGACCCGTTCTTGTATGTTGCCACTGGGGCAAATCTGCGGTTCATGCCCTCACGAGTTTTTTGTTGTGTGAGATGCGAATTAGCTCGCATAACAATTGCTCATAGGTCTGCTATATCGCAAACAATGGCGCGTAGTATCGCACTATAAATGAGGTTTGGGAGAAGGCCTATTTCACTTTGAGAGGGCTTTTATTATTGATACCGATGCACGCTATGCGGGTCGGCAAGTTTCAGTCTTGGTACTGGGAAAATTGAAGTATAGTCAATCATACTGACTAATCCCTCCTAAACCCAATTATCTATTACACATTCCTCTAACATCTCATTTCATATTTTTCTCATAGTTGACATATTTTCACATCGCCTTGAATAGAAATCACTGCCGGCTGATACTGCGCGTCCTTTTCCACCCTAATACAACCATGTACTAAATTGGTTCGCAGCACAGTCCTCATAGTTGTCTCCTGGCATGTCGATTTCGTAGACCATCTCTGCATACTAGCGTTCGTCGTAAATTTGTTCCATCTGTCGTTATAAGCAAACACTCCCTGATTATAAATTATAAGTCAGGGCATTGTGGTCGGCATCATAACCAATGTGTGTCTCGTTTGGAAAAATATTTGACGCTTTTGCCTATCGGTAACTTTGCCAATAACCACATTAGTAAGCCCAGCAAAGCTAGGACCAAGGCCCTTGCGTACGACCGTCTAACATATTGCCATATCGCCTTCTTTTTCGACGCGTCAATATCCATCTCTTCACAGGTCGATGGACCATCTAACTCTTGATTGGTAGTTCTTGGATCCATGGCTATCAGATCCCACAGACCTTATTATAAATAGGAATTCTGTTACACTCCGATCGGATACCGCGGTCCTGAGGCAGCTATAGATATACTTATAGATTTTGCAGATGTTTTGGTTTGAGTTGCGCACATGGCCATATTCGAACTGGATTCGTGTGTTCGAAGTGAGACACCTCCATGGTTGGCCTGCATGCGCTGCATAACAAAATTTTCTGAATACGTGCGATCTAGCAGACTAGCGCAGTCCGCATCGAGCTAAGTGGTCATACGCGGCCATTGTGCACTGCCAAGATGCTTGGCATGACTATATTAATGTTGTAACTATGCCGTAGCCAACTGACTGTCTACTGCGCTAGATTTTTTTTTTCCTCAGGGTTTCTGGCTCCCTGGCATTACGGATCGATTTAATACACTTAAGACGCTCAGGCTAGCCTTGGGTTTCTAACACATACGAGACCACCCCCGATTTAATATGCCATCCATATAACTTGGCTTCCAATTAAAAAGGCGTCTTTTTCGAGCCATTTGGCCTCGCGGGCTCGCGGGTTGGTGTGAAAAGCAGGTCGGTGACAGGGGTTTTATTAGATTATTACACCTGCTCCCTGCTTCCTTGTATTGGGCGCATCAACGGTGCAACCGTGCAACGCTGTCCTGTCCGGGCCTTATTATTGACTATGATACCCGAAAACCCTACGATTTACCTGAATCCCCTGAATCTCGCCACCTCGAATAGCCACAATAATAATGCTAGATTGTCCAATATTATTTGGAGTGTTTGGGACTGGCGAATAACGAATACGAATATGGCCGATTACTGTCTATGATGTCGGGGTCGGCTTGCCGGTCCGCTGTGTGTGTAGGGTAGGGGAGAAGAATTTGGCGTTGGACGATTCGGAGTCGAAGAGATAGGCTACGGGAGTCTTCCGTGTAGAGCCCGACAGGGACACGCGCGTGTAAAGCTTTGGCAGCAATACGAATGAGTGTCTGGATGCTGCCGAGCCTGGCGCGAGGCGAGACGGCTGGCTGTTCGACTGGAGCTTATAACTAATCGCTTCAGTTCGTCCCATTCAGCGTAGGGTGTAGTGGTGCGCGGCTTGAATTGTGCGATATTAAGTCATAGATTTTGTTGAACCGAGTGTGTACCTCCATCTTCTACATATACAAGAATCTTCGTCTAATCGAACCGGGAAGCACTCGTTCTCCCTCGTCCTCACCTGAAATTCATCCTTTTGCCTCCTCGCTTCGCCCTGTGTCCGATGCGTAGGAACGGCCTATTTGCGGTAATTCTTCCCAATGAGAAGGGCATCGCGTAGTAGACGGATCGGCCCTCAAAGAGGCAATGCGTTCAGGAATTGATTCAAAAACGTTTCACGCCGCTGGTCATCGAGGTTGTATGATGGGGTCCTGGAGACGCAATGCGCCGTCATACTCAGCCAGTCGGTACGGTTAGCTTATCTAGTAACCACTAATAAGATTTGCTTACTAGGTCATATCGCAGATGTCAAAACGACGCAATTTTGTCCAACCCGATTGTGCGTCTTGCCACAATTCTAGGTGGATTACTTCCTTCCTCATTATACAGCGCCCTGGGCATCTCCGTTTCCAACGTCGCGTTGGTGCGTTCGGTTTGGCCGTCAGTCTGAGGATGAAAGGCCGTACTGAATCCCGGCGTGATCTGCAGAAAGTGGCACAGGGCACGCCACCATTGCGAAGTGAACGTTGAACCACGATCGGACACGATTGAACGACGGGAAGCCATGCAGGCGCCAGATGTGTGTGAGAAATAAGGGTGCATGCAGGGTTCATACTGCTGCGAAACGAGGCCCTGCAATCTGTACTAGGCTGTCGATCAGTCAGGTCAGCTGTTGCCTGAAGGTACTGCTGATGAAGCAGTCCAAGAGCTTTATACGTGATCTTTGACGATAGCTCTCCAAGCAGCATATTGAGGCGATATTTGGGTCCGTGACCGCGAGGTCTCTTTGGCTCGCTGATCTTCCAGGATTGTCTTGCTAGTGTCGACCATTTCCTCGATCTTTTGATGACAGGGTGCCATAGGGCCAGTGGGGATTCTGTCGTGGTAGTCCAAGTCTATCAGGCAGTTGTCAATTCTAATCGACTTTCTTGCAACAGTTACATGCTGTAGGTGTAGAATTTGCACAAACTTTGAAGTATTGCCTATGACCAAAATGTGGGTATCGAAGATTTGGGCATATTGGCAAGTGTTTAATAATGATGTGTATTGAACAACTCGATTTCACTCATATCGACATTGATCGAAGCCCCATATCCACGCTTGTTCCTGGACTGAAAATCCGTTGTCGATTGGTGCCACCCTGCTCGAAAACAATGGTGCATTCCAAGTAGCAGATCGATCTGACGCATTGGATGACAAAGCTAACCCTTTTGTTAGAACTCCTGAGAACATTGAATGACGTTTTTGCTTACCTTGCTCAAAATCCAAAAGAGCTTGGGACATTGCAGGATCTTCAACATATTCAAAAAGAGCAGCTCCATTCATGGGTTCCAGATTAGAACCGTTAGATCTTGAATCTGACGCCAGCGTAACACCCGGTGCGGGAGGATTCTCTGACAGTTCAATCAATTGTGGTGGACCATACTGTGCTGGAGCATCCGACATGCCACTCATCTTGTGGGTCCCATCAGCAGGTGTAAGACTGTGTGCATCAGCAATGGGATCAGACTGGAGATCTGTCAGTCCTGAGGGTCTCGACAGATCCACCATCGCCTCCAATTCTTTCGCTACGACGAGTTTTGTTAGCTGCTGCAAGATTTCTAGCCCCTGGGCAGCTAGAATTGATCTGGCCTTCAATATTAATTGCATGCCCATTAGCTTGTGCAGACCAATCTTCGATTCATGGGACTGCAAGCTTAGCGGCTCCATACTGGTCAGGATGCACAGCGTTATTCCAGCTGTAAAAATATGTATGCCAAAAAAGGCCGAGGCATAGGTATCTGAAGCCAGCCGAAAGATTGGCATAGAGCCCAATTCGGATGTCTCCAGCGCAGCGTCACGGCAAGCTTGGAGAGAAAGTTGAAAAGGATCTGGAGTCTGTGCGATATCTGCAATAGAACCGTGAACTTCCTGGTCCGTAGGAGGGATGACCATTCTGTACGAAAGCAACGGCCTATGGATTAAAATCCTCGCATTTTCGTATGCAAGCTTAAGGGCCAATGCTTGTAATTTGAAAATATGGCTCTCGAACCTTTCCCCGGATCCTCCGATATCTTGGTCCAGTTGCTCAACGGAGTCGTAGCCTAGATCTGTCGGCTTCGAGCTCTCCGGGCGCAGTTTGGCTGGAATCGCTGCATACCATTGACACAGCCTCTCATCCAATTCAGTCACCATCTTAATCAGTTGCTGCAAATTTGAACCACGATTTCTCCCTCTGTCAGTCGGAATTTGGCTGGGTCCATAAAGTGTGGTCAAGGTGGCCTTGATGATCCCTGACAGTTTGGACATACAGTATTTGTAAGATAGCAGTGTGCCTCCGCTTTCAAGAGGCCTTTCATTGGAGGGAAGTGCATGGGTAGTTGATATCTTTGCGTATTGGTCCAGATGTTCTACATCACAATCAGAGTCCTGGATGCTATGAGGATATCCATACGACATGGAACAAAATGTTTCAATCTCGTAGACTGCCCACCAGCAACGTTTCCTGGCCTCAATCCTCTGACGCAAGACGACTGTCATGGAAGAGTCATCTACTGGTAACTTTCGGTGCAAATTCAGAGATTGCGCTATTCGCAGCGCGCAGCCACATATAGACCAAGCAATTCCTGGGTTACCATGATAGAGATAATATGTTCCAAGAAGTACACAGGTCTGTACGGCCTCCAACGACCCTAGAGAAACGATATCGAGAAGTTTGATTCTTAACGTCGATAAAATATTCTCCTTAAGGGACTCAGGATCGATGCCGTAAGCAATTAACAGGCGCCGTCGATGAGCACCTGCATATTGCAACCCAATAGCGATAACCGTCAGAAATGTGCTAATAAAGCCAAGATCTTCACATTTCTCCGCTACCTGGTCAGACTTATACGCGAAAAATTGTTGACATCTGGTTCGAAACTCATCTTGATGAAATACCAACATAAACCAATGAACTCTGTCAAAGTAAGTGTCTATGAGCAGACCTGCTGGTCCGGGTTCAGGCAACAGCGCCATGAGGTCGACCACAGCCGAAAGTGAGGTCTGAATCGAAGGATTTAATGTGTCCACAGTATGGCTCGACGTATTGGCAGCCCCTGCTCCCGGATTGTCGGTCGCCCCATCTCCAGATGAATGGGAAACGTGAACTTCAGGACGCTGACCTCCGGGAAACGCTTCCGTTGTTGACGTTCCAGGCGTACCGGCGTCAAGATATTGAAATGCCTGCAAATTCCAATTAGCGGAAGAAAGTACATGTGGCTCAGACACTTACGCTCTTTGCAAGAAATAAGGGTGAGCTGCGGTTCCATGATCGATCAGTGATTGACATTGAGTTTTCATCGTTACCATGAGGCAGAATCAATTGCCCCCGCCTGACACCATTGGCACAACCATTGTGTACTGACGACCGTTCGAAGTGCTCAGATGTTGCTGAGGATATGCGAGTCCGTTTACCGCGATTGTCTGCTCCCGAGCTCCGTTGTGTATGACGGTATTGATATATCTTCCACGGATCCGAATCTGCCACCAGGCAATCTGCACCAGCCCTCACACACGAGATGCATGGACGTCGTACATCACACTAGCCATTGATATGAGAATTGCCGATTGAAAGCAACAAAAATAAAGTTTAAGCGGCATGCCTTCAATTTCTGCCGCCGGCAGCGTCGACAAGCGCTTCGGACCTTCCTTTGAGCACTGGTCGAAAGAGACGACTGCTGACGCAGACTTCGATTCGCACCCTCCATCTGCAGAAGAAAACTAGCTCAGAAGATTTGTGTCATTGTTACGGAATTAGTGTTAGTGACCGAAGAAGTCGGTGCGAACGGTTAACTTTTTGGCCCAGGATAAAGCTACACCCCCCTGTTACTAAAGCTACACCCCTTTGCCCGGGTAACCCCGCGCCTTTCCTATTTAAGTCAACTAATTCACGTGATGCGAACAAAATGGTTCGCGTAAATGCTGTTCCGCCGCGCATCTCTTGTCCTGATAATCAAACAACCGTAGAAGTACTTATACAGGGTATTTATGGATAAACCGATATTCAGGTGATATTTACGCCTTAAATTCACGCTATATTCATGCTACTAGTCTTTGACGATTAAGCTGGAAGTGTCCACGACGCAGGTCGCCGACGGAGCGGTGTAAATGAGTTTTACGGTATGCATAACTAATATACGTATGTAAGTACATCCTTCATTCTTATATTAGTGAGGATAACGTGAATTTGGAGCGCAAATATCACCTGGTGAAATAATCACGTGACGAAATATTGCCTAAAAAGGAAGGGGTGTAGCTTTAGTAAATGGGGGGTGTAGCTTTAGCAATGGAGGGGTGTAGCTTTATCCTGGGCCTAACTTTTTAAGTATTTGGGACTTGCCCATAGCAAATTACTGCGGAAACCCTTACCCTAGTCGATTTCCGTGCAGTGGCTATAATTTTAGTCGATATTTCGCCATCACTACACTTCTTCCTTTTATACTTTTGACGAAATGGTTCCACACAGGTCTTCCGGTCGAGATGTTCTGCTTTACGACATTTCAAAGCCAGATGAAGTTATTGGTGGACTTTATTTGACACCATCCTTCACCAAGAAAACGTTCCTTATGAGTCTAGATATACTCTTGGTTTCGGACTGCCCATATGAGGTTTATTTACGTGGATCAGAAACTCCGTTAAGACCTACCGAAGAGCCACTTCAACATGGAAAGTATGATATAAAACCGACTGGCTCTAATAGTGAGAACGTTTGTCTCCGTATGTGAGATATGGCTACTGATGCTGAATAAGTCCAAATATCGGTCACAGATGAGTTGTGCATAACTCGAGTGCTCTCACATAGCACTACGGGAAGGAATGAAGCGTTTCGAAAACAAGTGCGTGAGAGGGACAGAAAGTGTGTGATCACTGGGCTTGCCAACACCGAAAGGAATATCGCTGACGATGACTGGTCAGTCTATCATGCTGCTCAAATTGTTCCGCTGTCTGCTGAAGAATATTTTATTGCGAATAATTTTTCTCGGTGGATTACAAATAGGACACGAGAGGACGAGACTGGCATAAACTCATGCCAGAATGGCATACTCTTGCAAACCACTGTTCATCGCCAGTTTGACAACTTTACCGTCTCTGTCAATGTTGATGATGATTACAGAATAGTCACTTTCAGGGATGATCTCTTAAATGTAGGCGGTCGCAAACTTGATCCTGTTTGTCGAAATCCAAAAGACGAGCTAAGCGTACGGGATGAACTTTTAAGGTGGCACTTTCGTCAAGCAGTCTTGGCCAATATGCGAGGCGCGGGGGAGCCCATATTTGAGTTTGATTTTCCGCCTGGGAGTGACATGGTAGGAGAAATCCTTAGCGGCCCGCACGCCGTACAGAGAATGGAGGCCGAACTCTCCTCAAGATTGAATGACTACTCCCTCCCCAAAGATACTATGATAACTAATGGCAGTGCAAGAAATAACTAAAACGACTCAGGCAACTACGTAACTTTCTATTAGTATACCAAGGATATACTCCTCCGTAAATAAGCGATCGACCACGACTGCTTCCATATATATATATATATATCAATATTGAATCGTCGTTCGGATCGACTTGCGTGTGGCCTTATTGTTGCGTTCGATTGCTAGTACAATTAGATTTCTTGATCTCACTACTTTACCGCTTAATAGCTAGATCGTCTTTGGATCGCAAATATTTGAATATCCAGCGTGGAAGATATGGTGAAACACTCTATACGTACTTGCGGGATCCATTTTAGTGCCACTCGCGGGAAGCAATGATATGATAATGATTGACGTTCATATGTGGACAAACTTGATAAGAAGCTGTCAACACGGAAACGCATAGTATACTCATTACACGTCGGGAGAAGCTTGCTGGTTCGCAGAAGTTGCGTCTCTAGGCGACTATACTCTTTGGAGTAGGGATTTACGATGACAGGGCGCTAGCGCAGAATATGAGCTGATCGTATTCTGTCCTCCTCATAAACCCCGCACGGCATCAGAGACTGTCTCTTGCAGCAGTAAGCAGAAGTTGAGACTAAGGTACGCACCACTCTAATTAGAACCGTTCGATCTAGATCTCATCCCGGCCATCGAACACTTCGACCCGCACTCTGCAAGCAGGTATTACTTAGTGAGGGTCAATTTATATATCACGACGGCAGCGACCACCTGGAGTGAAGCCATTTCCTCTGTGAAATCTAACCAGCAAGCACATCTACTGTCGCGTCGATATGTGGATGCAGTCATCTCAGTATATTCAAATTACTGACTCATTTCGTACCTTGCATCTCAAGGCACATTCGTCATTTAACTTTCTTGGCGAAATTGTTTCCCTTGGCGGTTTCCCCTGATTGGTCCCTCTCACAAGAGTCACGTGGTACTGGATGTGATCAGCAGAGTTCAGAGTCAATGCGGAGCCTCTCATCCGTTTGCCCTCTGTTTCCAATTTCTTTCTTGCTTTAGCTGATTCTTTTAGTCTGTAAGTTATCTATTTGCTAGCAAATATAGGTTTATCATAAACTTTGGTCGTTTAGTCATTCCTGTCTGCACTGGGCAGAGTATCATGAATCCCGTTGTATTTAGAGTTTTCAACTCCCAAGAATTAAAATGTGGCTAGTCGCACCTTATTCTAATTACGGTTTGTCAGGAACGTTGTGGCCCTCGAGGTTATCCGCATTTGGTGAATTTCGGCGGCCGCCGAAATTCTGAGGCATGCGCCAGAACCGCGAATTTGGATCTATAAACACTATTAACCTTTGGTTATTAAACTTTTCTGTCGTTGATGGCTCGCCGGGCTCCGGAAATCGCATGCAAATCGCGCAATCCAGCTAGCGCATTTATATAGTGAAAACTTTCGGACTCTTGTCGAATTGCCATTCTAACCTCGAAGCAGTTTTAGATCAGAACGGCGGGGCAGGGCTGACCTGCAGGACTCGACAGGTTCAAGATGCGATGCCGCGATGTGGCTGCTGCAGCGGCTCTTAAAGAATTTGACTATAATAAAGTAATTTGAAGTCGGTTGGCCGTTTAATGCTCTATTGTTTCTTCTTCCGTTAGCAATTACCGTTTAATTTCTTTGGTCTGCGAACATGTCTCGGCTGCTCTTGCTTATTCTCAGTCTGATAGCCGTATCTCAGACCGTTCTGTGCCAAGCTGCCAGTAGTTCGACTCCGTCTCTTCCAAGTCCTTCATCAGACACTTGTGTTGACCCGGATGGCTACAGCGCCTGCTACTACCAAGCTTCCGACGTGGCATTTCAATGCATGAATGGCACTGACAGTAATCTGCAAGTTGAGGCATGTGGATGCGTTGAATATGTTAGTGTTATGAATTGCATCGCGACTCACTGCTGGAACCAGGTCCGTACAATATACATATTAGGCGCCTTTGAGCAAAATTATACTGATAGTTGTTAATAAGGTCTACTCGTGCGAGTATCAAGAATTGGCAATAGACTATCTTAGGTTATGCCCTAATTATGGTTATATTCCATTTTTTCCTCCTCCAGACAATGCCCCAGCAGCATGCTCCTGTAATATTGGGAAAGTTTTTCTTGCCGTCAACGAGACCATAGGGGAGGTTACCAATTGTGACAATGCAGCATCAGCATCCAGTGATCCCGAGCAAAGCTTACAGTTAATGGCAGCCTGTGTTTGTTGTGGCGAGAGTGCCTCATTGTCATCGTAAGTTTTGTGGCCACTCGGGCAGGCGGACCGAACTGGAAAACCAATCGGAAGGAACTAACAAATGTAAATTTTCAGGCTCTATTCCATTTGCCCCGACACAGATCCCAGCCAAGCCGGATTGGACGTCATAGATAATTACTTCAGTGGGTACAACCAACCATTTAGCTCATGCGATCAATATCTCTCGTCATTGAATTGCGTGTCAGACCTCGGCTTCGCCCAAATAGATGGCGACCAGTATTATGGACCAGGAAATTTGTCATTGACTGGCACACAGTCACTCTCTGATGGTCCTGGATCTATCACTAGTCCTATCAGCGGCGCCACATTCACTTGGGTACCCATTACAACCCCTGTAACTATCGTTGCGGTGTCGTACACGCCAGGCGCCTCGCCAACAGGATCAGGTTCTTCAGGATCAGGTTCTTCAGGATCGGGCTCATCAGGATCGGGCTCATCAGGATCGGGCTCGTCAGGCTCGGGCTCGTCACAATCAGGCTCATCAGACTCAGGCTCTGGCTCAGCAGGATTGGCGTCGGCTTCTGCAGATACGCTGGCCTCGAGTGCGAGTGCGACGGGCTCGACAGTCGCCGGCACTACTACTACTTTCGGCACCAGCCCTTCGCCAACGGCAGCTCCTTCTGGAGCGTCAGCCGCCGTATCGAGTGACTCGACTACGACCGTGACCACATCTGCCTCGACAGTGAGACCAACCTCCAAGGGCCATACGGTGCGAGCGAGTCTTGCAACGCTTGCATGCGTCATCGTCTTCCTTGGAGCGATGTTCATTTGATAAGACGCCTTAAAATGGAGTAAGCGCCAACTATTGAGACTGTTCTGTGGTGCATCTATACCAGCGAGAATGCGACAAGTAAACGCACGAACAAATTATATCGATCTTGCCGATTGAAATTTCTGGAATTGTATCATTAAATTTTAAATTTGCTACGTCTAGCAATTTAAAAGCAGCGTTTTGTCTTATGTTGACCTGATGGGATCGAAGAACAGAAAACTCTCTCCTCATTTGTGATGCCATTGTCCCATCTGAATATGCTCGCAAACCCGAACTGACTTGACAATGTTATGGTCAGCAAATTCGGACTGATGAAAAATTTCAGGTTTACTGGAGTTTGTCCGTATTCCCACTCTTCGGCATTCACAACCAGTACCACCGTAATAAAGTACTTGCATAATATTGCTGAGCAACAGCACCAACTCATGAGAAAAATTCGCACCGCTCCAAAGATGCATATTTCCTTCCTCACTTCCCAGACCTATTGAAAACTAAACTATTATCCCATGCCGGTGAGCGATAGTTTGCGTGAAAATGTTGAAGAAAGTCTAAAGTACCAACACCTTAATTTATGTAACCAATAGCCTGATGGGACGAAACAGGCTTAGCGCGTGTGCTATAAGTCGGTACTGACGACCAGGGCAATTCGGGAAGTTAATCTAATCTCCAAACGCTATACAGCACGGGGTAAACGACAAGGTGTGACAAATGGCAAATAGAAATGAATTGGTCGCTAGAGACGAGTCCTATGGCTCATCTTCAGAAGAGGAAGAGGACGACCGACATATTCAGGTGGAGGCGGGATATACGCAGGTAGATGTCGACGAGGAGTCGTCTGAGCACGAAGATGCTGCGGAGGGAGTCGACGAGGACAATGACGATGAAGAAGAGGATGACGATGAAGAAGAAAACGATAGCGAGGCAGATGAGGACGAAGAGGAGCCGCGATTGAAATATACGCGAATTGTGGACCTTCCACCAACGCTGTTCTCGTCGGACCCGTTATCGTCTTTCCTGGCTCATGAGCAGTTTCTGGTATTTGCGACGCACGGTGGAACGTTACACATCACAACTCCAGACCTCAAGCCTATACGAACATATCGTGCTCATTCAGCATCCATCTTAGCGCTCTCTACTGACGGAACTGTAATTGCCTCGGCATCGTTAGATGGTAGGGTAGTAATTGCCTCAGTTGCAGATGCGAAGGATATATCAGCGTCAGACTTTTTGCGACCAGTACATGCCGTTTCGCTCGACCCAAATTTTCAAACGTCGCGAACGTTCGTGTCGGGCGGAACTGCCTGCAGTCTGATTCTCTCAGAGAAAGGTTGGCTTGGACGGCAGTCGGATACAACTCTATTCCACGGCGAGGGCCCTATCGATGCGACAGATTGGACGGGAGACGTCATTATTGCCATGAATGATACTGTAAGTTGTAGTTTTCTGCAAAAGGCGTGGGCTTAAAATGCTAACTGTTCCAAGGGAATTCATTTGTATCACGCGCCTACCAAGTCCCGAATCTCGAGAATAGCTCTACCGAAAGATGCGCCGAGAGCAGATCTATACAGACCGCGAATATCATGGATATCGACATCTAAGCTTTTAGTTGGTTGGGCGTACTCTATCTGGATTATTAAAGTCATCAAGATCGGTGACTCTAAGGTTGCTGTCGGCAATTCGTCTGTTGCTACAGTCAGTGAGCGCAAATCCGAAGTGGAAACAATGTAAGTCTGCCGTGTTGTTGTGGAAGATAACGACTTCTAAATCACTTGCAGATTGAGTATCGATAGTCTTGTTTCCGGTATTGCCCGCTACGACGATGACTCGCTACTAATATTGTCGTACAATCCCCCACCACCGGCTACCGAAGACAACTCTAAACCTCTGGCTCTGACTCCAGAGATTCGTCTGGTGTCGCCCACAAGTGGCGAAGAATTTTCAGCTGATCAGTTGTCGCTTCGCGGTTACGAGCGTCTCGGTGCTAATGACTATCATCTCGGTGTATGGAACGGCACCAGGTCTGGGGAGCGCAAATTTTATATTTTGTCCGCGCGTGACGGTGTAATTGCAACTGAGCGAGACGAGAACGACAAGTTTGACTGGCTCATGGAAAAGCAGAAATACGAAGAAGCATGGCAGATGAGCCAGACTCTGGTCGACAACACACGAAGGCGGGATATTGGCATTCGATGGATCGAGTCACTTATTGCCGCCGATAATTGGCGAGAAGCCGGTGCGGTGCTTAAGCGAGTACTGGGTGCCACGCCCATGCCGCCGGCGGCATCAGAAAATGATGATGAAGAGTCCGAGCTGGAAAAGACCTTAAGAGAGGAATGGGAGCGCTGGGCATGGGTTTTC
This sequence comes from Lipomyces sp. NRRL Y-11553, assembly GCA_003705905.2. Taxonomy (NCBI): domain Eukaryota; kingdom Fungi; phylum Ascomycota; class Lipomycetes; order Lipomycetales; family Lipomycetaceae; genus Lipomyces; species Lipomyces sp. NRRL Y-11553. The sequence goes on along the minus strand of PPJW02000039.1, from coordinate 75,498 downwards.
GTTACCGGAGGTCATGTCAGCGATATCGCGAATCATCTCCCCGTCTCATCACCGGAGTTGTCAAGTGTTATTTATGAGATGGTGCTCGGATATTACCTCACCAACGACAAAGAGCAATTGTACGTGTTTCTGGATAAGTGGCCAATTGACATATACGACGCTAAGAGTATAATCGTATCAATGGAAAGCAAGCTCAAAGAAGAAGATGATCGCAGGCTACGACGGAACATTGCAAAACTGTACGTTTCGATCGGAGATCCGAATGCGGCGATCCTTCACTTGTTACACATTCAAGATCCCGCTGCCATCAACCTCATTCGTGATCAACATTTGCTATTGTCAATGCTTCCAGCCATTCCCGAAATCCTCACAATCAATCTTAGCCGCGACGAGTTAGAGTCATCTCCAGTTTCAATTATTCGGCAGAAATCCGCGGAAGCGGTTGATCTTGTCGTAGAGGGTCGTTTGGAGCTGCTACCGGAGAAAGTTGTGGAGCAAGTCATGATGGCTGGCATGGAAGTGATGGCGTTTTTGTACTTAGAGCGATTGCGGGAGGTTGATGGATTTGCAGCACAAGGATTTGCGGATCTGCAGGTTAACTTGTATGCCGAATATGATAGACCGAAGTTATTGGACTTCCTGAAGAAAAGTAATAGCTATAATTTTGAAAAGGTAAGATTTATGTGACATATATATGTTGAGTAAGGCTAATTTCGATTGCAGGCATCCGAGATTTGCGAGAGGCGGGAATATATACCCGAGCTGGTATACCTTCTCGGCAAAACCGGCCAAAACAAGAAGGCGTTGATGCTCACCATCAACAGACTCCAGGACGTCGATCAGGCAATCACATTTGCCAAGTCACAAGACGACAAAGATTTATGGACGGATTTGCTTGATTACAGCATGGATAAGCCGAAGTTTATCCGTGCATTGCTAGAGCAAGCGGGCACGGCGATTGATCCTATCACTCTTGTCAAACGTATTAGAGAAGGCATGCCGATCGAAGGATTAAAGCCCGCGCTGCAGCGGATTCTCCATGAGTACGACTTGACATTGTCAATTGCGTACGGGGCGGCAATGATTCTAAACGGCGAGGTCGAAGGATATTCCCAGCGGCTGCGTTCTGGTCGTGCGCGTGGACTAAAGTTTGATGTTGACGACCTGGAGAAGTTCAAATCCTCTGACACGCTAATCAAATTTTCCTGTGGTCATTTATTTTCCCAGCGAGAGTTATTGACAAAGAGTGGACCACCAGGGGAGGATGAAGATGTTTGGCCTGGGGGCACCGTTCCGTCCGTGATTAAGTCAGTCGCGCAGAAGGTCACGCATTTGGCATTCATTCGGGAAAAGTTGAAATCGAAAGAATGTCCCACATGTGCAGAGGAGCGTGTCAAGAGCATGATATAAGCGGACGTCTGCTGAGATCCTTGTAGAGATAGAAGTTACAAATTTGTACATTTCCAATATTTTGGTTTTTTGGTGTCGTGCTTTGTATCGGCCTTTAATTCATTTGTAAAGCCGCTTGGGTTGTTTACATATGGGAGCAAATTGGTAATAAGAACCGATATAATTAATACAATGGTATATTTAGAAAACATGTAAACTATGACAATCTAATCACAAAAACCCTAAGCTTATATTCCGGGTGCCTGGAACTCGCCAGTTCGCGACAGCAACGTTCCGAGTCCAGGATGCAATTCGACCTGGAAAGGTGTAAAATTAAAGCTCTCGCCATCGATGCTAATATAACCCGAATGTGCTTTCGGCTCGATCCGGTACGCGTCGACTTTGTAATAATGCAAATACTTTGAATCGAAATGTTTTCCTTCAGCCACGCCTAGTAATATAGAGAATATCTCCTTTTTAGGAATGGACGAGTCGATAAGGATCATGTCTAAATATCCGTCTCGCGGGAGTGCGGCGGGGAAGAAGAGTGCGTCGGAAGACACCCACGGCATCTTGCCAACGTAGAAAACCGCCAGAGACGAGCTGTCGATGGTTTTCCAGTCTTCGGGAACGGGATCGCGTACTGTGCCGTATTTTAATTCGGGAAGTTGACTATGTTCGGACGTAGATATTTGTTGCTTGTTCTTGTGCTCCTGGTATACTTGTCTTATCTGTGTACGGGACTCGTGTGATATGCGGACGGAAACTCGGCAAGGGTACTTTGCCCCTGACAGGACTCGCATGATTAAGCCGACCGTGAAGCGCGATTCGCCCATCCACCTCATGTTTTCCGTTCCTAGATCGCAGTCGGCGATCATGCCCAATGCTTGCGAGAGGAATGTGATATATCGTTTGTTGTCTTGTGTGAGCGAGCAGAGGTCGACCGAGATTGGAATTCCTTTGATTACGCTTAATGTAGCAAACTGCAAATCGTTCGATCCAACCAGGTTAAGACAAAGGGCATTGCCAGATCCTGTTTATGTCAACTCTTAATAATTCTTAACAAAAACCCCATAACCTACTTACCACATGGGAGCTGGCACACAGGTACTTTGAACCCAGCGGCAACGTCCGTGCGCTTGGACAAGCCATTGAAAACTTCGTGCGGAATGCCATCGCCAGAGCAACAAACGATCGCGTCATACTTGTGCTCCAGCCCTTCCATATTCTCGACAAGCTCTAACGCATGTCCTTTATATTTGGTCTCAATCTCATCTACCCGGCACCTTGCCGCCGCCAGCATGGGAGCGCTGTACTTCATGTACCGTGGCATTGCCGTACCTTGTCCACCAAACGGGTTAATCAGGACCAACAGACGTTTGTTTCGAATCGTATTCTTGTAGGCTTTGCTCAACAAGTTATCGATCCAGTCTTCGCATGCGCGCTCGCTCTGGGCATCAACGAGAAAAGACACGTGGTCGAGTGTGGCTTTCTTGTCATTCTTGACTTGGCAGTAGTCGATCGTCAGGACTGAAGGTTGGTTTTGAAGTGTGGCTGGGACAAGTTCGGCCCAAATGATGTTGAAATAGACAATCGAAACCTGGCGCAATATACGAGTCGATGGTGCTATCGAACATCACACGGTCAGCGAGAGCCCCGAAACGAAATACTTGGTCTGATAACTGTTTGCTTACCGGACACGCAAGAAATAGGTGAAAGGCAGCCTAGCGACGTGTCGCCACTGTACTCTTCTATGACATTGTTTAATGGTCAGTTTATGTAAACCACCTCAAATCAAAAAGTGAAAAACATACGCGCATGATCTATCAGCAAAAAGCGGTCCTCGAGTACCAACCGCACCCGTACTCGATCGGCCTGGGTGTATCCCACTATCGAATCCGGGGGTGGCATTTGTTCCTCGCTACCGTGTTTGCGTTGGCTCGCCGCACAATACTCAATATCTATATTCGTAAACCAAAACTTAGCGACGACCAACAGTCGCTAATGATAATCCACACGCAATCCAAGCCCGCCTTCAGATTGGGCACTTGTTCGCGAATAATAATGGCGGCGGCGTTCGAGCAACCTGACGTGGCCCCACGCATGAGACCAGATCTAGCCTAGCGCGACTGGTCCTTATAATTAAGTTCCCAGGTTCCAACGTCTGCGGATTAGGGTTGATACCCATCAAAAACCGAGAGAACGGAATGCTATATTTAAGCGTACATAAGACTCACCATTACCTATTAATAATACAATCACACCGCTGTGTCTTGACTTGTCGATTACCACTGCTGAATTTATCATTTGTTAAGCATGTAACTAACTATATATATTAACAAACAAAAAAAGTTGAAAGACATCTAGTACACTCTCACATTCATTCACTCACTCAACACTACTCTCGTATAGCTAAAGACATGACACAAAAGGGGCAGGAACAAGACCAGAGACACAAAACAAAAAAACAAAAAAACAAAAAACAAAAAACAAAAATGTTCTTTATCTTACTCCTTTCCTCCGTCTAGAAATCCTTCATTCAATATTCATCCACGACGTTCCTTACCCGAGCAAGTGTTTAATACCGTTACCAATCATTCTTATATCATAACATTATACATTTTTTAATTAACCGGCATGAATGAATATGACAAAAAGAAACTTATAAAAAATACAGAGATAATGCACAACTATTTACCAGTTTTCTAGCTTGTCAAAAGTTGACAACACCCTCCCCTTGTGTTTGTGGTTTTGCGCGTAATCGTGTGACTACGATTGCGCTGTTTAGCCACTAGTTGCCGCATTGGCAGCTGATGATGCAGAGTGAGCGGCTTCAGACGCGCTCGTGAACGACGCCAATACCGACGACGGCGCATTTGGACCACTAGACAGGTTAGCTCATAGTTAATAACCGCAAAAATACAAATTTTACTTACGTATCGTTGTTATTCTGTCCGGTGGGTTGTACCAATCCAGCAAACGAGGATGGCAACGAACTCGCGAAATCAGTAGGTATATATTTACCTATTTTTGTTAGCCAAGGGTCGTCCAGCCCAAAATCAACCAGCCAAAAAGACGTACCAGCAACACACGGCGCAACGATTACCGCCAAAAACACAATCAAAAGCACAAAGTACAATGTCGCGTACTTTCGGACCATGCGCTTCCTTAACCTTGTCTGTTTGATCGAGAAAATCGGCGGGCGAATCTGTCGAGACGGGCGGAGCCAAAACAGCATCATCGAGTGCCACTTGTCCACAAATGGTACAAGAAGGGCCGGCAGCTGAATAAACAATAGGATATGTCCAAGAATAAAATCCGAAGCGAACATGGATAACTCCACAATCTTGCAGACATACTCGCGCGACGGTTGGGTTAACACGCTCCAGCCCATACCAGTGCCATACCATTTGCCGGACCACCATGCGCGATTAGCGTGGTCGTGTTTGAATTCGCGAGTGAGCACCAGGACAGTGAGAGTCTTGAAGATAAAGCGTTGGACAGACATGGCGGCAATGATACCAAGTAATGCCTTCTTAAACTCCCATCCTTGCAAAAGCCACATAATCTCGAAAAACACAATCTGAACAATCACAGCAATGGCATGGGCAATGGCAGCAATCACGGCGGAGGTCTGCTTGCAACACAAGGACATGATCGGACCCGCACAGCACGCAAGACCGAACAATCCGCCAAGTACACCGGCATTGATAACAATGGGTCCAACAACCACAATGGCGAGACGTAGCACGGAATTGACCGGAGTTGCGTTCTGAACACCAGTCTGGGCATTGATGTACCAATACGGAATCACAGCTGCAGCTGCCACGATCAACGGGCCGATAATCTCGGAGAAGACAACGTTTCCAAACTGCGCCCGCGGAACATCGCTGATCGAAGCTTCAGATTCATCTCCGAGCGTCTTGCGCTTGTATCCAGTGATTCGGGTTCGGATAAGTCGGCAATATCCGATCCATGAGTTCTTATGCCACTTGGTGTTACCGCGAGACAACCAGCGGACGAAATCGCGATAGTCAATGAAGAAGTCGGTCCACGCAAACTGATGCGGGTTATACAGGAACGGCGACTCGCAAAGCGCAAACAACGAGACCCAGAACCACAACAATGCGGCATTCCAAACCGTTAGTGTCGCGAAGAGCAACATCAAGAATGACCGGGCACCAAAATAAATAGACGGACCGGCAAATCGAGAGTACAAGACCGAGAATGGAATCCGGGTGAACGCGAATCCTCGACCTGTGCCAATATATCTCGCACCACCGAACGACAAGTCAGTAATAAGCGAGTGAGCATAAATCTGGCAGACGAAGACCTCGAATAGCGGCGATGTGGACAAGAAGTGCATGGCCAAACGCGTGCCGGAATGAAACACTCCCCGCTCCAAAATCCCGTGAACAACCAATGGGACGAACGAGATAAAGAAAACGATGAAGATCGAAAGAATACATCGCTGGACCCAGTCGATGACGGGGACCAAGTTATAGCAACCGATCGGCACCAAGGGATCAGTAATCGGCTGGTTCTTGTTGTAATAACAAGAAATAGTCTCGTGAGCGAGCGATCCAATGTTCAAGAGAACCAACATGAAGAACTGGACAGACATGATGATGAACAAGTTGTTAATATGGAAACCAGGATGGGCATAGTAGAACGACAAGAAACGATCAAGCGGAAGCTGAGTGCCAAGGTAATAGTATTCACGAGACAACATCTGTTCACCCATACCAGTACCGATCTTGGTCGTGAAGTTGAGAATCGAACCGAATCCAAGGTCACGTCCTTTACCGCACTGATAGTACTCACAGTGTTTGATACGTCCACCACGGATGAGCGCGTTCATACCAGCGTAGATATCTTCGTTTAAGTGGAGACCTTTCTGAGCCTTGGAAACGCCACCACGAGTGGTCATAAAAGTCGCGTTCATGAAATCAGGATGACCGTAATGCAACTTGCCACCAATCTGGGCGAGTGTACGAGCAAATAAAGTACCGAAAGTTTGTTCCTTGCCGGCAGCAACATCACCGAGCACGCCAATGTTCTCCGAGAAAATATACTCGCGCGCACCCAGAATTGCAACCGGATTAGTTGTCTCGTTCTGAACGCCAGGAGTGTACGGATTCACATTCTCAACAGTCATTTCCTCAAATTCGGCAAGCACAGATCTGATCTTGAGACACTCCTCGAGGTAATTGTCCTGATTGGCATCAATCAACTGGATGTATTCACCACGATAGAAAATGAGGGAATGGTTCTGGTTATCACTCTTGCCGTCACCCAAAATTGGGTTGCCAGATAATTGAACACGGAACTTTGGCCGGCGCTTGCCGTTCTCCATGATTTCACAATGTCCATCAATCAGTGCCGAGAAGATGCGAGGCTCCTCACCCTCGTTCAATGGCGGCTCTTCGTCGAGATAAGCGATTTGAAGGTCGGGGTATGCACGAAGCAAGAATTCGGTATTCTCCATTTCATCTGGTTTGAACTTGGCCAAACGTTGCATAGACACCAAGAACTTGAACTTTCTACGCGCCATGCGCTCGAGCTCACGCTCAAGCTTATCGGTGTTTCCACCAAACATCTGGACAACCTCCGGGTTCTCGACTCGGTACAGTAATTTGATCGCGCGTGAATAATTCATGAAACCCGAGATAGTACGATACAGAGTCTGGTATCGAAGCGAAGCCCAGATACGAGTACGAAGAGTGTATTCAGGCGCGGCCGTCTTGAAACCGATGCAGTAAAATGGCAAATCATCAATCTTGGACTTGACAGCGTCCTCGTCCTTTTCAAAGTTCATGGATCCGTTATAGTTTCCGGTTGTCTCCTCAGCCAAAATCTTGGTGTCCTTGACGAAGCAGTCCCACTCGGTCGGGTGTAAATGCTTGAGATACTCGAGAAGAGTGACGCGGGCGAACTGGTCATCCTCTCGAATGATCTCACGCAAAGATAACAAGATCTTCTCGGAGTAATGAGGAACCATGACTGTGAAGGTGGGCATGTTATCAACCGGAAGTGGTTCAGGGATGGGAGTGGCTAGCGACTGGGCAAAGAATGAGATGCGGCGCTCAGCCTCAGACCCGCTAGGAAAGAACTCGGCTTTCAATGAGTGATCCTCCTGAGCGACGAAGAACGTAGGAGCACGAAGCGTGCGTTTGCCTTCCTGTTCCGACGGGACCTGTTCGAACTGGGTTAGATCACATGCTTTTGTCAACAAAAGTAATTGCTTCTTACCTGGTGATACAACAATCTTTGGACGTGGTCAATAGCCAATAAGTGCTCGCGATACATTGAAATAACAATGGCGTTCCAGATCTGTGAAATCAAGACCTTGGGTTTGTACTTGATCTCCATATCTGTGGTAGCAAGGACCTTGGAGTAGATACGTTTTGGCAGGCGCGAGAAAATATTCTTCCAAGGAGTCAAGATGGACACACCAAGATAAAACGAGCGGGCGACTGAGAAGAGAGTGTTCCAGAGGATATACCACATGTAGGTGTCAAGGAAGAACAGCACGACGTCGGTGATGTACATCATGATCAAGACAATGTGTGCTTGCTGACGGCAAAGAATGTCACCAAAGTATACCTCACCAACGCAACGATCGACCGTGAGAACAGACAAGATACGGATTGGATCACGAAGAGAGAGAGTCAAGTAGAAATAGGATTCCGAGTACTTGGCAGCAAATATACCGACCCATAGACCGTATGACATCCACATGTCATTACCTTTCAATCTCGGGAAGCTTGCCGTAAACGTCTGGTTAGCCACATACCGACGGCTGTTCTTGGTTGTTAAGTTGCCAAAGAGCGAACCGAGAGGCATGATTGAGAAGAAAAGGAACGTAAAGAGCGCGATGAAGAATTGGACAATACCAAGAATCTGCGCACCGTTGTTGTGCTCATCCAGTGGAATAAAACCAAAGATGTACACGGACGGAGCCAAGTTAATGATGAAGCACACAATTAGAATCAACAGACGACGGGTCAAGTGCTGAGCACCAGCCCACTTGCGAGGAACAAAGGCCCACTCGGCAATGGTGGCGACAATATTGATGAGACAGGCAACTGCACCACCTAGAGCGACAGACGACCAACGAGATTGAGGCGTAGGTTGATTATTGAGCATCTGATTATAGTCCTTGGTATAAAGCGTTGGCGAATTGTAGGCAGTGTAGAACCAGAAGACGCAAATGTGGATAATCCATATTCGATTGAAGTTAACGGCCAAGTGGAACCAGGAGCGGGTCTCGTAGTATGTCTTAAAGAAGACTTTCTTCCACTCGACCTCTCGGAGATGAGGGTACCGTTCTGCGGCAGGAATATCTACCAGGCGACTGCCGTCTTCGAGGACAATCCGTTCGATACCTTCGGGATACCAGAACAATTGGTTGATATCGTCATAGCCAATGACCTTGTTGTGGTCGCGCTCGCGGCGGACATATTTACCATTGACGATTTCGTAGCCCTGGTCGCGCATGAACAAGTAAATCGGCGTGATCACGTGGTTCAAGAAGTCACCTTCTTCGACCGGCTCAACCCGATTCTGGCACTCGGGGGACTGTAAGTAGTCGTCGGCGCATCTGAAGATGAAACACAAGAGCTCTGGACAGAATCGGACTTGGTTTGCCTCACCCCAGCAAAGCAGATAGAGAGCGATCTGGCGAGTGCGGTCGTGCTGAGACATTTGGTTCATGCGCGTCTTCCACCGGTACTCGGCGGCCTCGAGACTGTTATCACCTGCAAGCTCTTCCAGGGTTTCCTGGGGATTTTCGACCGGCAGGACTTGGGGAGTCTTTTGGTTATTCTTTTTCCTGAACATCTTAGACTTTGACTTTTTCTTGTGCTTGCCGATCTTCATGTTGCGGAATCCAACCTCGTCGTCGAGATCGAGGTGGGCGGCGAAATACCACTTTCTGTAGTTTGCATTGTCGCCACCGATGTAGTCTGCGTGGAGGGACAGGAGCGCCTGGTTTGGGGTCATGCGAGACGCACGAGAGTCTAGCAGGACCATGAAATGGTCAAACATGTTGCGCATGGAGTCACGCTGGAACCCAAACTTGTTGGTGAGGTCGATGAAGATATCCTCGATCTCTTCCTTAGACAATGGGATCTGATTGTCTGACGTCCAGGTCGGGTATGGTTCACGGGACAGAATTGTGCTACCATTGGGTATGGCGTTCTGGTAGTCGAGGCCGTAGACAGGGGTCGAGGCGCCTGACATTCTGTTACCGTTGTACGATACTTGCGAGGACGCCGGTCGGTAGGCACGATTTTGGCCAGCGACTGGTGGAGCCTGGAATTGTTCGTCGCCACGACCATAGTAGTCCATCTCGGCAGCACGAGCCATGTCAGATCTCATTGTGAAATCAGAAAACGTCTCTGAGTCGACATCGGAGTCACGGCCGGGACGCTTTCCCTTGCGGGCCTCATACGGGACCTGGGAAGCGACTGGAGCGTCTAATGTGTTGTCAGTAACGAACGATTATTTTTACCTCATTTGTGTTCTTACCATAAATGTCTGCCGGGCTGGCCGGGTAGGCATCGGCGGGGTATTCACCTGCATACGGTTCACCATAGTATTCACCTTGGCCGTCGTTTGGATAGTAACCGTCGTGTGGCTGGTACTGAGAATGGTCGGCCCCATAGGTTGGGTCCTCAGGGTCGTAGTATTCGCCCTCAGCGTAGCCGGAATGGTCGTATCCGTTTGAATATTGGTCATAGTTGTCATAGGTGCCGTCGTAACCGTCTTGGGCGGCGTACTCATCCTCGTAGTACTGTTGTTGGCCGTCGTGAGGATGCTGGTTGCCGTCATGCGGCTCGTCGTATTGTTGACGAGAAGCCATGCCTTGGTGATAATGTCAGCCCGTTTTACATTTTTGCAACAATTGGCTAAAGTCCATATAAATAACTGACCGTTGGCGACAGAATACTGGACTTGACGTCAGCAACAGCGATGTCCAAAAGCCCACCAAAGCTCGAAAAGAGAACGGGGAAGAGGTCGTGCGTCGAAGACTTGTCTATATATATATAGCTGTCAGCCTAAACCCCCGGTTGTTGATGATCACGAAACCGACTGAGCGACGGTTGAGGACGACGAAGAAGAACCAAACAGAACGGGATTCAGCAAAGAAGAAAAGCTGACTGGCCCAGCAGAATTCGGTATTGCCAAGGAAAAAAACAGGGGTAGAAGAAAGACATACGTCTGTAGTCGCGTCTTCAACCGAAGCGAATCGTTACTGACACTGACGACGGAAGAAAGAGGATGAGAGGAAGAGGAACTGAGGGTAGGTGAAGGTGAATAAGAGAAAATAAAATATCGCGAGAAGTAAAAAGAGACGGGGGCGGCCGGAGGGAGGAAGGAAAGGTCAGTCGGGCAGGCAGGATAAAAATAGGCAGGGGCTGTGGATGCCAGAGTGTTGTTTTCTCGGGCATTGATGCACGGAATTCAATCAGCAGCAGTTTGCGGGTCAATTACTACTGATATTGGCCCCAGAACAGGACAGGCACAGGGGCTCACCAGCGCCGGGGCCCGTTTCGAGTGGGCCGACGTGTTTAGGGTGCGGATCGCCCCAGAACAAGCCAAAAAACTCAGGCCCAGGACCCAGGAACGGAAGCAAGCGGCTTGGGCCATGCTCACGCTATTTTGGCAGCTGCAGCTTCAACCGTTGAGAGAGCTACGCGTATATGCCAGTAAATGCTTAAACGCGCTTGAGTCGCGCGACGCGTCAAAATTTGACAATTAAAATTGTCCGATCCAGGACGCTATACCTATTCGGGACTAGCGAGTGCAGCAGCCAGACGCACGCTCAGGCACGCGCTAGGCCCGATCTGGCCCCTGCTGCCTAATCTGGCCTGGCTAACTCAAACGCGCGTGTCTGCTTGCCTATTCTGGCGCAAGCGAGTTTGCAGCCCGTTTAGATAGGAAACACCCGTGATGACATTGAAACACATGCCAAGTACAAGAAAAATACAATGTGCAGAGAACAACGGAGAATAAGTTAATGCTGTTAAAAAATATCGTCGACAGACAGAGCAGATCAGGGAATCGGGGCGCGCGGCTTGAGTGGCGCAAAGAAAGTAAAAATGTCCCGAAAAGAGTTGGGCCATTGATATTAGCGCACACCAGTGCAAGGGGCTCGTTCTGACTAGAATGGCCCACAACGCCACTCATATAACATAACACTCTTAGTTAATTGGCAGTCAATAATAATTAATCTTATTATGGTCATCATCTGCATTCTTCCCGGATAAACTGTGTGCCTAGTATGAACTATGAAGACAAAAAAAACCAGGGCCACGGCCACGGCCACTGCTTGTAAACGCGTCCGGTTCGCGTCAACACGCGTCTCCCCGGCCTGGGTTAGGTTACATCTATAGATTCTCCTCGTTGTTGTTTACTCCTGGCTCTGTTTAATTAGCACTCATGTGGCTTGCACATTTTTGCTTTACAATCCAATTCCTAAATAATATCAAACTTTTCCTCATTAAGACTCTGTAGTATTTTTTAAGCATTCTCTGTCAGCATCGGCTCTTCGGCATCTTCGGAGTCAGCATCAGTTCACAATGGCCCAGCTATTCCGGACTGACCAAGGTCTCCTCCAAAAGTCATCCACGTCCCAGGATATCATGACAACGCCTCGCCAGTCCCAGGAACTCGTGCAAACCTTCATCTCCGCAGCGTTTGGCTGCATCACGTTCTTAAGGTAGTCAGTCTTACTTAACTTGCCTACCCGTGCAGGGCCATTGTTAACAGAAATAGGGGCCTATTTTCGGACGACAACTACATTGAAGAACGCTTCATTGGAGGATCGGCCACAACCCCACTCAACCCACGCGACTACGTCCGACTCAAGAAACTCAAGCGCGGCCTCTCTGATCAAGCAGACCTCTTCCTGGACTGGATCGAGCGCGGCATATTCGATGCCCTCGAACACAAATACCTCAAGGCCGTCTTGTTCGGCATCTACCTCGATCCGCGCCATCCCACCGATGTCGCCGAGACATATACTTTCAACGTCGCGTATCGCGACGATAATGACGCGCCCGACCTCGAAATCACAGATGACCGTGGCGAAAAAATACGCGTCGGCGTAACCTACGACGACGCCCGCAAGACATTGCAGCAGATGATGCGCAGGTTTATCACCCTCACCCAGACCTTACCACCTTTGCCCGACGACAGGTACCTAACCATTCGTCTCCTGTTTGATGAATCCTGTCCGGCAGATTATCAGCCGCCCGGCTTTAAAGACGCGACCGACGATTCAGAACTCCAATTCAGTTTAGAAGATGGCGAACAGATCGACAGACAGGATGCCGGTACCCTCAACGCCGGCTGGCACGCGGTCTCCCTCAAAATCGCCAGTCTGCCCGAGCGCGAGGAGTACACCCAGCTGCTTTCCCAGCCCCAAGTGCTGTCCAGCCAAATCAGTACGACCCCAAAACCAAGGAAGAAAGTCAGAATCGAGAATGCTATGACCGACGTTGAAGAACCGAAATGGATGGCCGCAACTGTCAAAACTAGGGCCATGGCTCTGGCCCAGGATCATCACAGGGACCGCTTATCCCAGGCGTCGCAAACCTCCCAGGGCCAGACCAGACATGCCCTTCAGCAGATGGTATGTTGCAAAGGTGAAAGTCTGTCCTAAGCCGCCTGACAAAATATCTAGTTCGACACTGAAATGCAAGCCGAGACCGACACCCAGACCCTGTTGTCTTCTCAACAAGTCCAAATTCCATCTCCGCCTCCGCCTACTGCTGCTGCTGCCACTGCTGCCGCCGTCACCGCGTCGGCACCAGTCGCAGTTGAGAAGCCGCAGCCTGTCAAATCGCCGTCAAAAAAGCCACAAAAGTCTGCAAAGTCGTCGCAGAAGTCCACACCAGTTCCACGAAAGCCACCACAGTCGAAATCACAACCGCCTCCTAGCTCACGCAACCCGACCTCCGTAACTGACGGTGTCGAAAAACTCTCTCTCTCGACCCAGTCATCATCGCCAACCAAAAAATCGGCCCGACGTGATATACTCGGCTCCCACAACTCCTTCCTGGACGAAAACGACCAATCCTCTGCCCATGTAGCCTGCGAATGCGCACATAGCCACGACAACTTTGACCTCGTTCAATGCAACAAATGCAATTCCTGGAAACACATATATTGCTACGGCTATTCCCATGTTCGCGACCCAGCTTTATCCGACCAATTTTTGTGCTACAGTTGCCGGTTTGCCCGATTGAGCTCGGAGACTACTGATAAGCTCAGGCGATTAGCCTTGTTTAGATGCGCGCTTAAGATCCTGTATGATACTCGCCGCCAGTTCGCGTCTGGTCCATGGAAGCCAGATTATCTCACTGCATTCGCCAACGAGCTCGGTTTGTTTGCTGCTTACACTTGTTGTGTTGCCATACTCACAGTCAACAGTCTGCACCGTAGTAGAAGTGAGACCGATTCTTCGTCTCCTTCGCCGCGAAGGCGTGCTCATAGTCCATGGCTCCAACACTGCCCATCGCGCCCGCAAACATTCGGCAGCTGCAATCCCGTCGCTTGTTAAAACAGTTGCCATCAAGAACGCCATGAAAGGCATCTACTTCGATCCCGCCGAGAACGTCCTTGTCGTCGTATGTTATTGGAACTCGGCACTCTCGGAGAACATGAATGAGAATGGCAAAGGCTAACGTACTAGGCTGAGCGATTGAACGCAACAATGGAGTCACTGGGCGACGAAGACCAGGCTTTGATTCCTAGCGACACAGAAGACGGACCAGATGTTGCTATGGCCGATGACAATGACGGCAAAGATGACAACAATGTCAGCGAAGACGAGCCAAGTCTGCCGCTGCCGCCCTCGCCACCTAAAAAGACCGCGTCAAGGCCGCGAGGGAGACCGCCCAAGTCTGCCACGAAGCAGCCAAAGATCAGCTCTAAAATCTCATCGCCACGATCGTCCAGTTCCGCGGCCAGTACGCCCGACGTGACGACAACTACCATTGAAACCACCTTTACCGAGCCTGAGATAACTCCGGATCGAACGGACCTTGCGTCCAAGTTGGTTTCTACGCCAGAAACTTGTCCGATTCCTATCCTACCGTCCGAACCGATGATCACAGGCCCACGAGTCGACACAACCGACTATGTTCCACGTAAGCGAAAAATTAGCGTGGTAGAGGAACCACTGAATCCAAAGTACTGAAACTTTTGTAACGGTGTCTGCTTTTGTGTCTGGCAACGTTTCTATGTGCTTTTGCTGTGACTTTGCTATGTTGGCTCTGAGATTCTACCATTTGCTGCTTCGAATGCCTTGATAGAAATGGCACTGTCTACCGCCATTCGCATATATACAAGTGTAAATCTCACTCTGGCTTGGTGAATTGATTGCTTATAGTAACAATGAAGACAAACCCACTTATCCGATCACCAGGCACAAGCTTATGCATTTAATGTGGTTAGTGCTGAAGCTCGTCGCACTATATCCATAACGATTCTAACTTCGTGCACTTATGTCGCACCCCCTGGGTGGCGCCGACGCGTTAGCCCAAACAATCGTCAAGGATTTGCCTAAAAAGTTTTTGAATGTTCCTAGCATCCTGCACATCCGACTGATCGCTTTGGTAACGGGACAGCAGCTGGTTTAAGAAGGTAATTTTCGAGGAGTAGCAAAGGGCTTGGCGATCGTACACATACGTCTCTTTTTTATCGTAAGTACTACCTTTAATGCGCAGAAATATGGGCCGGAAATGATTGGCTTGGTCTTTGGTTTGTCCAGTGCCGGTTCCAACCACGATTGTTTTCATCCGTACGGGATGGGACTAAATCTGCCGGTGATTGTGGACAGTCTCTACCACCATCGAAAGACTGAATTGAGCCCAAATGGAAAATGGATCAATAGGCATTCCTGTGACATGGCTTTGTGTTCCCAACTACTACGCCCGGCTTCTCCACACAATAATGCAAATAGACAACAGTACTAACTCTTCTTGTCATGTCAGATTCGAAAACAGAAAGTCATTCTGACTCTAATTATCCTCCGTTCGCCCCGCGTTATTTTCCAATGACTCCGGTTCCGCAGTTTTATTGTACGTCCCCATTTTTTTGGCAACGTCGATGGGAGAGAAAAAGAAAAGTCATAAATAACTAATGAAACGCTAGTCCGGACGTCGAAAGCGATCGGCCTGACGAATGCGGCGCCACTGTACGAGGACGTTGAAGGATTTCAACAGTACGTTGTCCGACGCGAGATGATTATTTTTTTTTCGCTCGCATTTTAACACAATGAACCTAGACCTACCGGAAATCTTCGAACATGCACATATTCTCCTTCTGGCGGACACTTTGCGTATACAACTGTCGACGATGTCAGGATAGTGGACTCTACGACAGGAGCCGTTTCTCAAACCATTCCTCTCCCGAACGTTTACGAGGTCGCCTTCTCACCTAAAGGAAGCTATCTCTGTACTTATGAACGTCCGATAAAACTTGATGACGGCCAAAATGTGCATCATAACTTCAAGGTGTGGGACGTTGCAACTGGTGAGAAAGTATCACAGTTCATGCAAAAGAACCAAACTATGGCGTACGTAATCCTCGATTGACGATGATTCATGCCCAGAAAATATGACGACTAATTTTTTTTGCTAGCAATTTTCAATTCACATATGACGAGAAATTTTGCGCAAGATTAGTACCCAACGAACTCCAATTTTACGAAACTAAGAGTTTGGGCGGTCCAGCTGCCTACAAGCTTCGTGTCGAAGGCTGCACCTCTTTTGCCATATCCCCAGGCCACAGCTACTACGTTGCAGTATTCGTGCCAGAACGCAAGGGAAAGCCTGCCGTGGTCGACGTGTACAACGCGCCAAACTTTTCCCGGCCACTATCAACAAAGTCGATCTTCAAGGCCGAACGTGTGGTTCTGAAATGGAACAATCTTGGCACCAGTTTGCTTGTGCTCACTCAGACCGAGGTCGACCAAACCGGCAAGAGTTACTACGGTGAATCAACCCTGTATTTGCGAGCGATCGCCGGCAACTTCGATAGCAGAATCACACTCGACAAAGAAGGACCCATCCATGACGTCGCCTGGTGTCCCGATTCAAAGGAGTTTTCGGTCGTGTACGGATACATGCCCGCGAAAACAATGATCTTCAACCATAGAGGTGAGACAATCCGCACGCTACCCCTCGGGCCACGTAACACAATTTTATACTCCCCGCACGGAAGGTTCCTTATCCTTGCCGGATTCGGCAATTTGCAAGGCGAAGTCGACATCTATGATCGACAAAATTCATACCAGAAGGTCTCAACCATTGATGCGTCCAATACGAGTGTGTGCGAATGGAGTCCGGATGGTAGGTACATCCTATTCGCGACCACATCCCCGCGTCTTCGTGTCGACAATGGTGTTAAGATTTTCCATATGACCGGCAAACTCGCGTTTGTGCGCGAAATGACTGAACTCTTTTCTGCGTCATGGCGACCAGAGACCCCGGACATGTATCCGCTGAGGTCAGCCATTTCTCCTGCTCCAAGCCCTCACGAGTCCGCCGTTTCGGTCGAGGTTAAGACTCCGATGAAGTCGGCGGGTGCATATCGTCCACCTCACGCGAGAGGTAGTGCCACGCCATTGTTGTTTAAACGCGAGGATGAAGGTGGCTTCGCGGTTAATGCCGTCGATGCTGCCCAGCAGCGGCTCAAGGCGGCACGAACCGTGCCTGGCGCGGCATCGATCGATGCTGATGCCACTGTCGAGGAAGGATTGTCCAAGACGGCCCTGCGCAACAAAAAGAAGCGGGAGGCTAAGAAGGCTCGGGAAGCCACTGAAGCTGTCGTGTCAGAGACAGCAGCCAAGGAGCCTGTGGCTACAAATGGCACTGGAACAGCCGTCCCATCACCCCCGCCTGGCCTCGGCATTATTAAGGACGGAGTTACATTCAAAAACCCGCAGGATGAGAAGAAGTACCGTGGCCTGATGAAGAAGTTGCGGGCTATCGAGGATCTGAAGGTCCGACTGGCAAACGGTGAGAAATTGGAGGGTACGCAGAATGCTAAAATAACGACTGAAGGATCGGTGCGGAGTGAGTTGGCTGCATTGGGTTGGAAAGAAAAGTAGATTTTATTTTTTATTTTTTTTTTTGGATGTATAAGTTTTATTGTTTTGTAGACAGGCATTTGATTCATTGGTTATTTGCTTCCTCATACGCGTACCATGGGATTGTATATTAATTCAGAGCATAACCGGATCTCCATGCAAAACTATATAAATAATAATACAACAACATTAAAATAACACCCCACGTACTCCAATAATCCGATGCATTACTTGTTGCGCAGATCAACGATCTTGAACGGAAGACCATCGCGAATAAACACATGGCCAGCTGGCCTCTTTGCGTTTGTGTATATGTTCTTTTCCGGATGAGGGTGAAATGTTCCTGGTTGGTGACAATTTGTGATCGTTTTGATGCCTGGCGGATCTGTCAAGCGAAATATTCCCCATCTATCATATCCATTAGAAATCCCCATAAGTTCAAAACACAAATTCAGCATAGGGACCTACGATGGCTCATGCATAGGTGCGCACACAATCGCGATGGACTCTGTGAGCATCAGCTGGTATGAATTCTGAGTATGCAAGTCCACGGAGGACAAAAAGCATGTCTGCGTAGGATGGGTCTACCGACAAAATCAGTTGGCACCAAAGGAAAAGCATGCACCATAGCCCTAGCAGACTTACATGTATCCACCCTAATGTAAACAAATCGTTCTCATCCAAGAAATTGAATACACCCTCTTCGTCTTTCGTGGCACAAGTGTCACTCGTAGAATCCTGCTCCGGAATCACCAAATCAGTGACGAAAAAAGCATTGCGGTTCAGAACCCCACACAGAATTCCACACGTCTCCAAATTCTTCCGCGTATTCGGCAAAGCAACTTCCAAAAACGATGATCGCAGTTCAGACGGCAAAAATACTGTTCGCAGCGGCGTGCCACCCTCTGTCGCTGCGACCGGTCTGTGCTCGATGGTCTTGTTTTGTCGTACTGCTAATGCGGGTGCTTCCGCAGCATAAGGGAGCTTTTGTGGCTTTTCAGGTGGTATCACGGCCGATATCGAAGAAAAGTTCGCGATGTCACGCGAAGGTAGTGATGGGTATGCATACTGATCATGCGGAGCAATATCTGGCTCCGCTTCCCTCGCAAGTGGTAAATGCGCCTGCTGGTTTAGCATTAACAATTCTGGATGATCAGCGGCACGAAGCCCCTGCATATCAAGTAAATAATCCGCACTGTCGACTGCAGCTATCGGCTCGGCATGATCGCCCTCGGTTTCGGTGCTCTTTCGCAATTTGGCAAGCTCTGCCCGACGTTGAACAAGCCGACGCTGAATCTCTCCATACTCCGCATTCGATTTTTCAATTATCGGTTTCAATTCCTGTAATCTCGACAATATCGGCGTTAATTTCTAGGCTCAGGATTAGCACAGGAATATCGTATTCGGCAAATGTTGCACACCAACCTTCGACAGTGCCACTAATTGCGTTCGCTCCGGTGCTTTCTTCGCTTCCGGGTGAGTGTGCAGGCGGTTCAAAACCAGTTGAGCATATCTCAAATACAGGACATACGCTTCATCGTAGGCCTCTTCGTCATCATACACACGCGCCTGTCGCAATATTGCGCTCGCAGACCGGATCCAATACCGCAAGTGCACCGCTGGATCGAAGTCGTATTCGTCAGCAGCAGCAGAAAGCTGCGCTATAGACCGCGGAGCGGACTCCGGGGAAGCGGTCGATGGCATATCTATCTGTCTCTCTACCTTATTCTCCTGTGTTACTTCAGGGTGGAACGAAACCGTTGCAGTTTGTTCTGAAATATATAAATCTCACCTCAGAGGAGGGAGGGATACGTAATCGCCAAGGTGATGCTAGGGCTGGATAGGTAATTTCATCATCACGTGACATTTGATTCAGTGGAGGCCAGCCGCATCAATTGTGACCATCCTAACTATCGGAGTATTTGACCGGCTCGAGTAATTTGGAAAATCAAGCAAGAATAGATGAGGCTCAAGCTGCGATTGCCGTCCTCGGCCAGTCAACTGGTAGCGCTGAGTGACGATGCTGTCGTGGCGGATTTGCTCAATGAAGTGCGCGGGATAGCTGAACTGCAACATGCAAGTGACATTCAGCTGAGGAGTGGGTTTCCTCCAAAGTCACTCGATCTGTCCAACGCCAATGCAAAAATTACTGAACTGGGTGTGAGATCCGGGGATCAACTTATTGTTAGTGTGGCCAGTAGTCGGATTGAACTGCCCGAAGAGGTCAAAAAATTGACAGCTGGAGTGGGAATTTCATTATCAACAAGTTCGCCAGTTCCAGAATTAGAAACGTCCAAACCGCAAAATACATCGACTAAGGATGATAGCAGGCGACCTCCAGAGGTTCCTTGTGGGCCAGACAACGTCGTTGTACTCCGGGTTATGGACGACGATAACTCGTGCCTCTTCCGCGCCATCGGATATGCTCTGTTACGGAATCTTGATACGATGCATGAACTGCGCTCGCTAGTTGCTACTGCAATATTGGAGGACCCGATCGAATATCCAGATGTTGTACTTGGAAGACCACGGGAGGAGTACTGCGCATGGATCAGCAGATCAAATTCATGGGGTGGTGCTATCGAGATAGCGGTTCTAGCAAAACATTTTGACATCACAATATGCTCTATTGATGTAGCGACAGGGCGAGTTGACTCATTTAATCCGAATCGGCCGACATTTATTATCGTCATGTACAGCGGAATTCATTACGATACTGTGGCACTTGCGCCGGAGGGTATTGAGGGTACTTACGAGTTCGATCAGACAGTCTTTGACAACGACGCCGCTGGACAGCAAGTGCTGACGTCCGCGGACGACCTTGCGGCACTACTCCGGAAGAAGCATTATTTCACTGACACGGCTCAGTTTTCGATCAAGTGCGAGGTCTGTGGATCCGTATTTAAGGGAGAGAGGCAGGCACAGTCACATTCAGACAGTACAGGACATACCCGGTTCCAGGAGATTAGTTGAAAAATTCATCATATTGTATATAGTATGGTTATGGAGGACGACAGGGAGTCGTATATCTTTGTATTACCAGGTGATGGGCTCTTTTTTTGGCAATGTGTATTGAACTTGTTTAATGCAATGTCAGATAAGTCACATCAATTATTTTATAGGACTAAACCCCTGTTCCCGTACCCAGATCATACCTAAGATCAAAACAAACGCCGTGCCACTTAATACGAGCATTTCATGCGATTATTCAACTAACATTTCGCTCTCCTTCTGCTGAGTTTTTGCTTCATCCTTCTCTTTCTTGGCTTGTTCATAAGTCTGTACGAACTTCATATACTTCTCGACTCCAAGGCCAGACGCAGCATCGGCCTCGGCCTGGGAATACGGTTGCTCTTTCAGCAATCGGACCCTACCAGATGATCAGACAAACAACTCACACAAATCAAATAAAGTCGCTGGACAAAGAGTCATACCGTCGCTTGTGATTTTTTCCCCTTCTGTGAACAGTCTTTGCGAAATCGGTCTCAAAATACTTGGCACACTCGATGCAATAGTATTGGCCCAGTCCAGGTTTACTTTCGTCCAGCGGCTGGTTGGAGAGCTTTTGTACTGATTCTTGCGAAGACAGATCTTCATGGACTTGGTCCAGGTCGCTTTAAATTGCATTAGTACCACACTATCTTGGGGAAAGACACAAAAGCAGTAAACAAATTACCGAGTCCTCCGCTTTGTTTTTGATCGTCTGATGGATCCCATTGTTGTAGTTTCGTTATGATCGCAAAATTGATTGGGAACTGTATTATCACGGGGTCTGGTGTGTGGTGGTCTTAATGCAAGTGTATTATGGCGGACAAAAAAAATTCGTGCTTGGGAGTTCAATGATGAGCCGCGCGAGGGTCCAAAATATTAGATCACCAAAAGTTGCCTGCTTAAGTCAAAGTTTAAAGTTTTTGGTTTGCATGAGCAACCAAAGTCCACCCGTTAAGTTTCAATTATCGTGAATAACTGACAGTTGATATCAATTGATATCAATTACGCGTTGATGGTTGCAAAGGAAGCGGAACACAATGAATTCGATAGCTTCTCTGTGTTTGCGAGCGACGAAGTTGAGTCGAACTTCCCCTGCACTTTTCACTAAGCAGTATGCGAGAGGAGTTATCCGCGAGCGGCGAGTTATTGCAAGGACAGTTGATGTGATCAACGGCCAACGTGGACTGCGAACAGTTGCTAGGATTGACTACTCACGATTTGCGAAGAATGTGGCGGTTGGTGTGGTAGCGGTTACCGGTGCAACTGCATTGACTGGGTATTTTTTGATCAGCCAGCCTGTGACTGCGGAACAAGCTGAGGACAATATTGGTGGTATGTGTAAAATACTTGTATGCATTTTCTGTTAAAATCTGACGTATGATATGCAGTGTATGCGTGGGGAGCCAATGGCAAGCATGTTGTTGGGCCTGGACTTAAGGACGTGGCCGTCAAGACGCCCCGCAAAATCTCGTACTTTGACGATATGGAACTACGTGATCTAGTTCTCGGAGACAGTTTTGGAGGTATGTACGCAGTACACGTTTTAGTTACAGTAGCCAACTCTATGTGTAGTTGCTGTTACTGCTCGAGGAGATCTTCTGGCATGGGGGGATGGCTATGATCCCGCAGCCTCCGTACCGGAACTTATACTATCCGGCAAGAATATTCGCAGTGTTCAAATCAGTGAAGGCAGAATTTATGCGTTGACCAATAAGGGCGATAAGATATACTCCATTCCAGGGTCGAAAAGAGATATGCAAAATTCGGCGGATAATAAGCAAAACATGCCATGGTACTCCTCGATATTTGCTTCATACGGAAAGTCGGTCGAGTTCGATACTATTAAAGTGCCACATGGTGCGTTTGAGAATATCAAGCAGATTGTGGCCGGAGACCATCATCTGGTAATACTGACGTCGGGTGGAAAAGTCTATACTTGCATTACTGGAAGCAATCCCGTCTATTCTACTGAAGGTCAGCTCGGCGTACCTATACTGCTAGAGGATGGCGAGACCGACTCGATTGCTCCTGAGCAAGTGCATGAAGTGGCGACTCTTCGTGGCGTCAATATTGTTCAGGTTGCTGCTGGCCAATCTCACAGCGTGGTTCGTGACGACCGCGGCCGGGTATGGTCATTTGGCTCGAATTCTCATGGTCAGCTTGGAGTGGATTATACTATCGATACGGCGTTTGTTCCCATTCCGAACATAATTGCTCTGGATAAACTGTACAATGTCAAGGGCAATGCTGATGTGTTCTGTGAGTACATTGCCGCTGGCGGTAATAATACGGTGTATTCCGTGCGGAATCGAAAGAGTAATCTTGCAGATCTGTGGATTAGTGGAGCCGGATTGCACGGACAGCTTGGTATTGGACGATACTTACACATGCAGGGAGTCCCTGGTCGCATCAGGTCTTTAAGTGGTATTCTTGAATGTGAGTAGAACTGTTGCTGAGTAGCTAGGGTAGGGTAAGATGCTAATTGCTAACGACGTAGACTGTGAGGAGGACAAGAAGTACCAGGAAATTCCTATTCGATACGTCAGTGTTGGGAAACGCCATCTGGCCGCGGTTTTGGACAATGCTACAGGCACTGACTCGAACAGTCACCGTGACCTATTAATCTGGGGAGCCAACGACTTATTTCAACTCGGTAACGGGAAACGTAGCAATTTGGCCAAACCAGATTATATGAATCAGTTCCTATCTGCACATGAGAAGAAACCCAAGAAGCATGGAGCTACGAATGCCGAGAAAACTGTGGAATTTATCAATGAGCGGCAGCATTTGGGAGCCGGGAAGTCGAAGAAGGGTCGAAACGTTGAGGAGACCATTGTTTGCGGCGACTATGGGGCGGCCGTGTACTGGAAGTGCTAGAATGCTTTTTGTAAATATTATATAATCCCTGCCAATTTATAACGTTATGTGCTGTATATAATTAACTATAAGGTACTGAATTGGCACGGGCATGTCACAGTTTGTGAAACGTAGAAGGTTCAGCTCCGGAACCCTAATTTGCTTTGGAAAAGGAGTATTCAAAACATGGCCCTGAGCAGTAGTAGTCCACTTCAGCTGATTTATATAGTAGTTGTCATTATTACGTATGTACTGTGTATACTTGTCAATGAATTCTATTGTTCTTCTGCCATTTGCTAGTCATGGCAGTGTAGACTCGTAGCCAAAGGCTAGCTACTCTTTAGCCGCTTTGGCCAAGTTCGCCTCGATCGCGATAAGCAAGTTCAGTGGGTTAGGGCTTTCATGATGACACAGGGTCGCCTCCTAAACGATGTTTCGATCCTCTGATTTACGTATCGGCTAGCATTATTTTCTCAGCACTAAATCCTATTACTACAGCTTTCGCCGGAAGTTTTACGTGCTGGGCCCATGGAATCCGCCATGGTCGCGTCTGATGCTGTCACGACTCGCATTCGGTTTCGTACCCACGTCGAAGCCAGCGATCCCCAATGGTCAAGCGGCCATTCGTTTTTCCCACATAAAGATATTTTTCATCATATACCGCGTCCTCATTTTGTTGGAGAAGACGGCAGCATTCCTCCATGCGAGTTTCTCAACAAACATAAACTCCCAGGGGCCTCATTAGCAGTCTTCGTGCTTGCGCTGGCGATATTCTTCTCGATACGGCGCATAGAGCGTCGAGGGGACGGTCTTGCCGTATGGTACGTCCAACATCTGTGACTATTGTGATGACTTTGCGGAAACGCATCTATTTAATGTCAAACCCAATTGCTGTGCTGATCAGTTTTCCGCAGTCTTCTAGATCTAGCACGCCAATTGATCGCAACGGCCGTATCCAGATGTTTCTTCGGCTTTATGTTCAAATCATCCATCAATTCACAGGATTATTACTCGGACCCGATAGTCTGTCGACTCCCCGTTGTTTCTTATTTTTTTGGGACGTTTATCGGCCTTCCCTTGCTCTATGTCTCCCACAAATTAATATTTGCCGTCGCTCGCAGAATCAGTTTGGGACGAAAAAAATATGTACCTAAAGACGAGATTGCCCGGGCTGGTCTCCAGAGCGGCAACTACGGCAATCCTATTCGGTTCAGGCTCGTCGTCAAGCAGACGCTTCTTCTTTGTAGCGCATCTATTTTCACAAATTCGATCCTGTCGTTCGTGATGTATTCAGCTAGAAGCTGGGATAGCGGTCTGGAAATGATTTTGCTAGGTTGGACATGGCATATGGGACCTGGAGCTGAAAAGATAATGGCGGAAGGTGTCTATCCGCTTTTGTTTTGGACGATTCAGTATATGATGGTCGATCGTATAATCCGATATCGCCCTCAAACTCCTAGGAAAAGTCAAGGCGATCTCGAGGCGGCTCTCGATAGATATGAGACAGACGAAGGGGCTGGCATCGAAGTTGGGGACCGTGCTCATGGGTCCGCAACTGACGTTCCAGTTCAGGAGATTCAAAATACAATAGCTCTGTCTGACACGCGTACGTCGCGAGATTTAGCACGGCTGAGAGATGCTCATCAGCAGTACTCTACGGCTCCTAATCACCTGGCACCGTCTTCTGCAGTTGAGTCATCGCGCAATTTATTATCGAGGAGTACGCCTGCCTCCATCCTAACTTCGCTACTGACCCCATCTGTGGGAGCGTCTTCATCCATGTCTTCAGGAATCATTCAGACAAGTGCCACACCAAGTATTCCTGTCGCCCAGAACACTGTTCCGGCATCACATATTCCTCCGTCAACACCAGTTCACTATGACCCCTTAAACTCAGAGCCAGGCACCGAAGACGAATTACCGACGTACGCTGAGGCTCTTGAATCACGAGAACGGGATAGACAGAGGTTAATGGATCTCAAACGACATTAGCCGGGTTAGTAACATTACGAGTTAATATATCACTAATTTTCCTTTGATGATGATATTTGGTGTATTGTTTTTGCAATGGTTGCTTGTCTGTACTGGTTGTCGAAGGATTGTCGATTCGTGTAGTTCCGAAAGTGAATTGTGCGGGGTAATTTATTTTATGGTCGGATTTGGTTTGCATTCCCTATACGTGGGCGTTTGTTTGTTGTTATTTGTCTAGACGTTGCTATATTGGAATTTATATAATTGCGATAGAATGGATTTTGTAACCAGCTAACTTAATGGTAACATGTTTGGAATTGTAATATCGAATGAATGCCGTGTCATATCTGGCATGTGAAGGGCGAAGCCTTTACTGACTACAACGATGGTAGGTTGGGTGGATGTGAGATAGATAAATGAATTAAGTGGTTCAGGGATGAGAGATGTATAAGGCGAGTAAGAACCCGAAGGCGGGGTGGAATAGAACGGTGAGAATAGCGAGGAGGATAAAGGGAGGGAAATGGATTGGCAGTAGGTATAAGATTGATTTTTATATTATGGGTAATATGGTAAGTTGAGGAGAAGAAGCTTCAGGGTTCAGGGCATGATAGATTGCTCTACTCCCCCAGATCGGACGATTGGTCTTGATCCTGAACGACAGGAATTAATTAGCCTCCTTAGAAATCTCTCCCAATACCCTTATCGCATCCTCCGCCAAGCCCGCAGGAACATAGATATGATCATGATAAAATCCACTAACAACATTCGTGCTAATACGGTGGTCTCTGAGGCGATTGGTAATCGTAGCAATCAGCCCGATCGCCTCGAGGCTCGAGTGCACTGACAGAGAGATCTTTTTGCTTGGGAAGACGGCCTCCGTGAAACCGTGCGACGCGGCCAGTGCCTCGGTTGTCACAATCGTGATCCCCTCGACCTCTTGCGCAATTAGTTGCGGCTGCAAGGTGGATAATGGAAGGGCAGAAAGTGGTTGTGTGGTAGTGATAAAGACATAAGTTGTTGGGTCCAGGATCGGTTGCATGGTTGCTAGGAGGGTCGGGAGATTTTCTTCGCCAGTGGTCATTGTGGGAGATGCGTGATTGAGGTATATTAAATGAGGTGGATGAATACTAAAACAATACGAGAACAATGCAAGGCGTTGCAGGTAGTTATGGAAAAGTGTAGTGGGTTATTGATGAAAAAGGCACGGAACACGTTACCCGCCGCCAGTTCATTTTGTCAGTAGGCCCTGTCAATAATAAATACAGACCATCCCGGTAACCCATATCCCAACTCCCAAATATCCATAGGTATTCTTGTGACTATTCCTCATGATGACTTGATCCTTGTAAGTCGTCATTCACTCGGCGCATCTATAATATCCTGGTTCCCATATGCTCTATTCATAGATACGTAACTTAACCCAATCCAAGATTCTAAAAACATAGTCTCACAAATGCAATACACAAAACCAAAATAAATATAAGCGCTGCCAGTCATTAACTCATATCAGTTCATTTGCCATCGCGATCATTTCAATTTGTCACAGATTCAATAATAATTGTCGGAACATCAGCTGATGGTCGCTTCCAAGGTGGTGCGCTGCGCCGTTGTTGTAGGAACCGGGCTCTAGCACATCTATTTCACGTTGTTAGCAGGGAATGTCAAGCCTAGATATAAAACAAACAACGGCGGCGTACATCATCCGGTAAAAGTCTTGTACCAATTTGCGTTTGATTTGTTCGTCAAGAGCTGTAAGGCGACTCCGTCGAAGGATATATTGATCCAGCCTGCATTGCGCTTAGTTATCTATTGAGCCAGATTGAGGACCACATCAAAAGTGAAATCATACGTTACAGCCTCAATTTCCGCATTCTCAATCTTATAATACGGAATAATAGTTAGCGGAACAGAGAAGGGAATACCATAGCCCGCCACTTCTGACATCAATATTTCTTCGTACATCCGTCTGTACTTTTGCCTCGCCGCCCGAATTTTGTCGGTATCAATTCCATGGAGTACATCATCCATGGCATCAATATCAATATCGCCAATCAAACGTCCATGATTATGTCTCCGTACGGAAATCTTGCATCGTTTAAGAATCTCTGGATATGTATAAGGCGTCTCATAAATATGCACATTAAGTGGATGCGGCAAAGACTAAGCATATTGGCAATCTATATCTTCAAAATCTCAAGTGAAATAGACCTACCCGAAGCAGTTTGCCGACTTTGCTTTTGGGAATATATCCAGTTCCATTCTCGTCGATCCGATCCCATGCGTCCTTATATGCTCTAATGGTGCCTCGCGATACAAACTGTCCAAACTGTTCACCACCGTTTGAATCCGATATATATGATTGCTGATAAACATAGCTGAAGCTCTCATATACGAGGGAAATGAACATATTGGCAAAGATGTACATGCTGATAATATTCCTGTTGGAAGTCAGCAACCCAACCTTACAGTGGCCCTAAGATCCAACCGTACCAGGTGCAGAAGAGCAAGTAGGCGTATGTCGCGCTTCCGCAATCTGAACTAAAGAAGTCGGAGCTCTCAATACAATATGGCGACTCAATAATATAGTCAAGCATAACGCTATTCCATCCCTCACTGGAGCAGTCAGTAGGTCGGCCTGTCAACACGTAACAGACGAAAGCTCACCCACAACTCATCCGAAACAGAAGCAACAAGGCTTTAGGAATTGTCCGGAAATTTACGTTTGTCGAACCGTTGGGTCCAATTCTTGTCAGACCAAAGATCTGATTGAATGAAATGGCGTAGACTAAGAATAAAACAGACCAAGTAAATAGTAAATTTAAGATCGCTGGTAAACTCGCCGAAGTTGAGACAAACAATCTACTCAGCCGGTCACTATAGGGAATAAGCATCAAGGTAGACTTGCCATGGTCAGTGACTCTTCTTATAACAATTTATCAGCAAGTACTTACGGCGACTAAGAGTAACCGCATAACTGTTCCTGCTGTACTAACTTTCGCTCCATCCTCAATCTTTATTGTTGCTAAAGTGAGCGCAAAACTAGAAAGTACGATTGCAAACCAAAATATATCCCATGAGTTTCTTCTATAGTGAAGTCGATACAACGCCCAAGGAAGTCCGATTAATCTGCAAATGAAGTACACAACCAATATCCCAGATGTGATCATATACAACACGGCTATTTCTCATTAGCAGAATTCTCCAGTGTTAGGTTCATACATACTTCTAACGCTGTCTAAACGAACACTCGATGGATAATATTCCGAACACAGTACGACACCTTGAATTAACAAAATTACTGCAACGTATTTATTCCAAGATCCGCCGCGTGCTACAGTTCGATCGTAGCAATACCTTCGAAATCGATTCTGCGGCCTCTGACCAGTTCGCGAGGGCCGCACTTGCTGCAGAATCTTTTGAATTTCGAGAAATGCACGCTGTTTGCTTGTCAGAAATCCAACACCCGTTTTCATAGCGTAGTTTTGCATGATAACAGTGATGAACAACGTCTATCCGCATTAGCACCCATAATGCTACAGCACTCATTGCACTAACATACCGCGATGAAAGAAATCGAGATGAAATTGAACAGGTACACAAATATACCGTTATAGACGGAATTATTAGTCTGTTGATTAAGCCCAACGCCGACTACGTCTTGAGCGGTCTGCAGCACATTATTCCATCCTTCCAGCGAGATGATCTGGAAGAGGATAGAGATTGATTGGGAGAAGTCATCGAAACTGTATCCTGGATTATTGTACGATCGAGGCTGCAAAAAGTTCCAATTATATACAGAGTTGAGAAATTCGCCCGTACACGTGGAAAGGTCATTGGCATTACCGTCTGTGCAAGAGTCGAATTTTCCCATAAATATATTCAGGCCCCAGAGTGAGAAGGGGAGAAGCAGAGTAAGCGAAACTATTGCGGCCTATCAAGGTTAGCTTTGGAAGCCGCAATATACCAGAACAAGTACACATACGCCAACAATCTTTCCAAGGCCAACAATTATAATGCTGTGAAACGTATTCTTTGCTGTGTCGTTGACATGGAGAAGTCTTAGAGCTCGAAAAGCTTTAAATGCCCGCAAAAACCGCACATTTATTCCCTGCCAACCATCACTAATATGTCACAGTATTAAGGTCACTATGATTGCTTACCCTGTTGAGGAGTGTCGTAAGGATTTCAATCCATAATGTCACAACGACAAAGAAATCAATGGCATTCCAGGTTGACCATAAATATGCGTTTGGGGTATATAGAAACCCGTCAGCGATAATCTTTATGGCAGCCTCACTAAGTCGACAGTCAGTATTTCCTGGGATATGTTTACATGAGAGACTCACAGAGTGAAGATCGCCGCAATGCTAATATCAGTGTATGTCATCCAACTCCAAGCACCGCAATTATTGTCACCCACGTTACAGCCATGACTTTCGTAATAAGTCTTCTCGTAAAATGGTGTGCTAATGCATGCAACAATCACGGATCCTGCAACACTTATCATAATAATCGTAGAAAATATCCCAGACAGTGTGTAATTCAATTTGGCACCATTGTACCTAGTTCCATGAGTTGGTCCCACGACAGTCTGGCAAAATCGTCGAAGCTTGCTTTCAGGTCGCAAAAAAAATAGGACTCGATTAAAATTCGGATGATCTTGAACATATTTTTCGCGAACTTTCTTGTGCGCGATTTTAATCAGTAATACCTTCTTGATAAACTTGTTTACATCCTTCATTTCGTCAAACCTAAAGCTGGGATGAAAGTAAAATGGATTACTATGTCTCTCGATGGTAATTTTTTCTCTCCAATAATCAATAGAAAATATCGTTCTGTTGGATATAGAGGATTCTTCTTCGATCACTGTCATGGTCGGGGAGTCGCGCAGAAGGAAATCTGCAACCGCATCCTCGGAATGTAGCATTTGGCGTGCAGCATATTGCATAGGGATAGCTGACGACCTTCGTCTTCTATCTCCGGTTATTGATTCAAACATCGAAGTGGGTCTAATGCAAACGTCAGCATTTATCCACCAACCACAAACAGAACGTACCCATCACCGAGCTCAGTTGGCTGGTAATTATCTGCATAAGCGACAATCTGACGCAACCTTTTTTCCTCTTCAGAAATATCAAAATTCTCTTGAATCGCGGCAATGAAGAGATTCACAACAACACTGTTTGCGAAGAAAAACCATCCACAGATGAAAATGGCCCCCACCCATGCCAGAGCTGTGCCGGAAAGCGATCCAGTGATTGTGTACAATACATTGGCCCATCCTTCTGTCGACAATATTTGATAAATACCGGCAAAAGAATTGGCCATATTATAGAATGATATGGTCACTGATTGGCCTTGATATTCCTGCGGTATGCTTCCTCGTAGTAAATCTGACGCAATCAGTGAGCAGATATAGAGCATGAGTAACAAGAACACAACCAAATCCGCTAGATTGCGTACTTTTCCCATGACGATTAGCTATTTCCAAAGTATTAGCTGACTTCTAATCGTACCCTCTGATTTCGGCTCACCCAGTTTTGTCTTGTAAACTTAACCGCTACCACGACCCGATAAATACGAGCCACCTGAAAAAATGAGAGCCACGGATACGCTATTGTAGAGGCCCTAATCGGCGGAGTTAGGATCACACAGGTAGTGATCGCTAAGATCAAGTCGATGTAATTTTTGGCATTCTGGGGCAACAGAAAGAAGTCTCGCCAGTACGGAAACGACGCGATGAAACGGAACAATATTTCCGCTAGAAGAACTACCGTAGTAGTCACCTGAAAGTCGTCTGAACGTATTTGTTAGCATCAGCAAGAAAGGCGCCAGTCGATTACAACATACAAATAATCACGGATAGGCGCTCGGACATCGTGCTGGACTTGCAGCATTCGATGACGAAATCCATAAATATGAGAATCACAACCGCCGGCTCGAATTTTTTGTACATCGCCATTAGTCTTGTGTCTCTGTCTTTATAGGCTACCGTTTCCGGGTTCTGCTCTTTCCTGGAAGTAGTTAGTACGGAAAACCACAGCATGCCAAGAAACGTACAGAGATCGTCCTTTTTGCTTCATTTCCCGAGTCACGGCAAATGATGTGGAGATGACAGCGATGAACTAATTGAGTCAGCGAAAGTTAACCCAACGTATGCAGTAATGATTTACCAAACTGAACATCCACCACCCTAGGATAATGATGCTACGCCAGTCAGCAACAGTCAAAGTCTCCAGTACTTATTGGAATACCCCGCGACGAAGACTAAGACATAGTTAGCCATGTTGTTGTTATACACTCAAGTCCTCGCTTACATAATGCTGCAGCAAGATGATCAGAGTCGGCCGTATAATTCCTAGAACGTTGATCAGAATATGTTCGCGTCGTACCAAATTACTCACTAACATCAGATCCGAAAACCCATTAGTGCCCATGACAACGAATACCAGCTCTAGCGACTGCAGCATATTATCAAAGCTGACAGTATTGCTATAAACATTCTCGTCAAGCTCTACGCAAATCGAGTATACCGGACATATAAACCCTTTTGCTGTAGTTGTTCCCGGTTCGCCATTAGCCCTCACCCATGGCAAATGAGTTTTATTGACTGGGTCGAGATATCCACCGCAAAATTGTAGATTGTTCGTATAATTTCCTTCCTGCTGATAAGGATCGACCCACACGCACTGACGGCGAAACGATCCACTAAAAGCTTGAATGCCTGCCAGTGCAAACAATGCCCTGTTCATCAGCCCAATAAGTACGAGCGTAATACAGCGACACACCTACCAAAACACAGAGATGAAAACGGAAACATTCGCCAACGCTGGTACCGCAACTTTAATGCTATCTAACACTGTGGCGGTTCCATTTGTGAGTTTCATCCATTTCAAAATTCGCAATGCGCTCAACGCACGAAACACATTAACAGCAGTACTCTTGTTATCTGACGAGCTCGTAGCAATGATCAAATATATCCAATAAAATACTACACAAGAAAAATCAATTCTGTTCCAAGACGATCTAAGATAAGCAAGTCTAGCTGTTCTGGTAGATCGTGACTCGCCGGACATGTCATCGTTATCATATCCGACCGTTGTAACAATACTGCCTCCTTTTGCCGTGACACCGTCGGACGTCGGCTGCGGTGTCAGTAACGTGTCTTCGTCGACAATGACCATGTCTTTCTTGTCATCGCGCGACAGATGCAACGTCTTAAGAACTTCAAAAATGAATTGGTGTGTATCAGTAGCGGGATTGAGAATGAGTCCCGACACTATTACTTTGATAACCGTTTCAACAGTGTAGAAGCAGAATATTATTAATAACGCATAGTCTGGCCAGTGATGACCCCAGCCGGAGTTTGCAGAATCTAGTGCGTGGACAGCTCGATATGTGAGAACGAGAGTCTGGATTAGCATGAATACGAATGCAATTATATCAAATGCCCTGTAATTTATTAGACAGATATCTGGGAGTAGAGGGAAAGCTCTCTTACTGATGAGAAACAATCTGATAGAGAATTACACGCAAGCGGTTATCACCAGAGATGAACCCAAACGACTTTCCTTGGAGTGGGGGACGATATTCAGGCAATGGTACAGAAAAGATCGAACCTTCTGTCTCGACATCCAGGGCAAGTGACGGATTCAATGAGTCTACCGGAGAGTATGCATAATTTTCGTCCGTACCAGCGAGCGTAGCTCTGTCCGTTTCAACAGACGTCCCTTCCTCCCGACTTGGTCGTCTTTCGTTAGACACAACTCGATGTACTGCCGAGGATACGCTCCGGACCATTGACCTTGCGCCGTCTACAGTCAACTGAGAAGGCGAATGCAGCGAATCTGAGCTATGGATGGTTCCTGTCTCAGCGTCTGCTAGGTCACCGCCAAGCCGGGCCACGTTAACGTTGATGCTCAGGCTATTCGGATGGCGTTGGGGCGATCCTGAACTGTCAGACCGTACCGCCTGTAGATGTGGCATTAAACTAACTGTATCCCCATCGTCATCTGCCGACGCCGCACTAGTATATGGTCTTCGACGAATGGTGCTAGTTGGATGTTCTGGAACCTGTCGAATAGGTAGCCAGGACCCAGTACCATATCTTGCAAGTACATCACTGAGGCCGTCCTGCACTACGCGCATTTGGTCGACTGCCGGCTCTGGCGAAGTCGATTTCATTCGTTCATCATCGATAGGCTCAGAACTGGTGTCTTCCGCAGCAAACGACTGCCGCCCACCAATTGTATGCCATCGCATGGGAATTGACTCTCTTCTTTCTTGAGACGTCAGAAAAGTCGGACCAGCAGCATGCAGAGTGGACGTGAAACGGCGAATTCGGCTTCCTGAACCAGATTCACTTGGGGGAGGTAACGAAATATCATGAGCTAAAGGACGCAACGTTGTAGACGCATCTATATCTTCATCCCCAATGTCCACTTCTTCTAGCGGTATATCGCTGTCGGAATAGGGAGAGCTCGGCATCGTGCACCAGCTAAGTTGTCCACTCAGGGACGATGAGAATCCCCCTCGACTCCCAAATGACCGTAACGATTGAGACTATAACCTTCAGTATCAGGGGGAGAGAATAGATTCAGGATGGCAGCGACGTCAGCGTCCTAATAGCGGCATGTGCTGTACACGTAGATGTTCTAACATGGCTTTAGCAGGAATTTCTGTAGTACGTGGACTCGTACGCGCCGGGGCGCCGCACGATTTTTAGTTTTGATACTTTCTATAATTAACTGGCTTGGAATTAGAGAAACATTCGACAATAAAGTTATATAAAGATAACTACAAGTAACACGTTGTATAATTGGTCACAGTATCGACTGCTGAATTAGGACAAACGACATTCACATTTTCAATTAAACTGGACCAGCCAAATCGCTACTCAATTACAAGCTCCCGAATTAGCGATAACAACCTACCTCTAATAATACTGGCTTAATGTACAATGTACAATACTTCACAAGCCAGCAGCAGGTACGTGAGCAAGTCAAAATCGTATCGGGCGTATTAGCAATAAAGAAAGTGTTTGCCCCCCTACTATCAAACTGTCGCCTGTGAATTTCATTCAGACGCTGTTAGCGAAAAGGGCATTATCACAAAGACTTATTCAGGACGACGCATCATAATGTCCAACAAGAGTATACAGTTAATTCCCATTGGCGATAAGGAGCGTGCCACAACCGAAAGGAATTTTAGAAGAAGATCCAAAAATTTGCATTTAAGCATTTAGAATCGTGGTTAGGGTATGGGGCGGCGAACATGTTTAGAGCGCTAAACAGGGATCGAGTCAAAACATTTACAAGTTGAAATAAATTCAGGTTTAGGGCTATACGGATACGCAACAACATACAGAACGCACTACTACCTACCGGGAGTTTTACGCCGGCGCTGGCTTACAGGTCTTGCAGTCGCAGCAGGAGAGGACCGAGGCGATGCTAGTACTACCGGCGGTGATTCGGTGACCGATATTGAAGACATTTCCGGTGGTATCTGGTTTGCGGACTTGGCGTTCTCCACATCTTTCTTTGTCCCAAACCAAATGCCGATAATTATAATGCAATTAGCACCGACGACAACAAATGAGCTGAATTTGGTGCTTGGGAAGATGTTCCAGGCCCATTCCTCGGCAGCCCAAACTATGACTTGTATCAGTGGGTTCCATCCGGTGACGGAGAGCAGATACGGCAGACTCCAGGCAAACCACGAATAAAACTGATAATGCAATGAACGCGCACACAGAACGCCAATAAGATTGCATGTGAACAGTGTCTTGAGAATATACTCTGGCGTCATTTTTGCAAGTATTGCGTTGTGAATTGCTGCTGGACGCGGCATCGGGAGTGCAATCGTTTGGATGATATTAATGATATTCATGTCGGAGGGTCTAGGGCCATTAGAATTCAGCCACAGCCTGAAACTTCAGACAGTTCGAACTTACTTGATCCATCGAGTGAATATGAAGAATAATAGCAGGCACCCGTGAACAATGAGCAAGGTTTGCGCAAACTCCGGTGAGAGAAACACAGCTTCATCGATGAATCTCCAGTTGACGGTCCACTTGTACAAAAACACTCTACTGAATTCAAATGCCCTCGTCACATACGAGATGAAGAACTTGCTTGTGAACGGATAGGCGAGGATAATCTAAAACAGGTTCACCTGTCAATTCTGATAAAGACTATAGATAATCATGTAAGCACACACCTGTACTTGCAACATAAGCAAAGCCGCCCGGAATGCTCTTGGCC
Organism: Lipomyces sp. NRRL Y-11553; assembly: GCA_003705905.2. Taxonomy (NCBI): domain Eukaryota; kingdom Fungi; phylum Ascomycota; class Lipomycetes; order Lipomycetales; family Lipomycetaceae; genus Lipomyces; species Lipomyces sp. NRRL Y-11553. The sequence continues at coordinate 39,924 of PPJW02000039.1, read as the reverse complement.
CGAGTGCCTGCAAGAGAATGATACCTGCAGCGGGAAGGAACAAGAGGACGTTCATCTTGATGCTGACAGCAAAGCTGTAAATAATTGATCCCAGTAACCAGTTGTGATTCTGCCACGCAAATACCGAGAGGTAAGCCATTAACATAGCAAACGCGTCATTGAAAAGACGAAGCATGTAAATACTGTGAAGACGCTTTGACAGTATCACCAGTGGAAATGCATACAATGGAGCCTGGATACGAATGTTAGAAGTCGGAATGGCGATCAAAGTTTCGACGCACTTTCGCCTTGATGTAAAGCTTGAACACGACAGCCAAAGTAGCCAAATACAGTGCGGCAAAAATTATCTGAGCCAATAATATATTCTTGCCATTACTGGTGAGCTTGTAGAGTATACTGAAGATATATACGTGTCCGGCCGGGTAGCTATGGTCTATGTCAGTTCTGACGGAGTCTGACGAACGAAAGCTGCGTACACTAGAGGTCCAGTTCCTCCTCGGAGTCTCTGACGACTTTATTAATCGGATGAAACTGGAGAATATAGCACTATCTGCTCGAACATACCGCATAGTCACGCTCTCCCTGCAGATACAATTCGACCTGCTCCATATACGCTTTCCAGTCAATTTCAGTGTCTAGGAACGTGTTAGCCACGAATTTATACCTTACAGCGATTACGTCGATTAAAATGCTCACATGGCACCTTCATGACAATTATAGCCGAGAACAGCAGATCAGCAACCCACAGACAACAAGCGACCTTTCCAGTGTGTTTGCTTCCTGTAACCAGGTCCCAAGCGCGAGATGCAATCGTACTAGGATCCATGTTGCTCAACTGGCAGTCGTCGACAACGTCAGTTATAATGAGCGACACAATATTATAGCTGCGTTCGTTCGTAAAACCCGTAGCCTATTATTGTGACCACCGTGTTCTCTCACTGCAGTCGAAATAATTTGGCCTCGGCGCAGGTGCGGCTGGCAGAAGGGATATGTGCAGCCAAGATGGGAAGTAGGGGTTCAAGGGTTCAAGGGTTCAGGGTTTCAAGGATACAAATATATTATTGACGTAACAATTTATGCAACGATTGCACCAATATGCCATTATAGTACACAGATAAGAAACAACGACTGCATCAAGTTTAACCTTAGACAGTCATGCAAACGCATCAATAGAGCCTGATCCATTACCGGAGCAAATATCATATGCCCGCCTTATTGTGTGACATGGGGTGCCTATGCCCTTCTTTCGATCCATCGATCCCAAAACATCTACTGCTCGCCTGGCTTCTTGACATTGTTCGCGACAATTTTTATTTTATCTGCCACAATCGCCTCGTTGCCCTCCATCTTAAAGTGCACGTCTAGAATAATAAATGTCCATACGTCGTCGCAGAATCTATATGTATCAAGATGACCCTATCCAGTATTAGCTACCGCCTAATACATGACTGACTCGCCACTCACCTTAAACGACAGTCTCGTGGACTTCACCTTCTCCGTTAACGCTTCACTTATACTGCGGTCGAACTAGTGTATACAAATTAGCACTTCGTGAACGGCCGGTGGCGTTAAGCTCATATGAGCGACAGAATCTGATTGAACATACTGTGGACAATATCTTCATAGCAAGCTGTGGCTGAATTTTGGAATCTCTAAAAAAACCGTGTGATCAGTAACACTACAATAATCACATGAGAATATGTTCCGTACTTGATCAATTCATCCAGGGAATCGATCAGAGCCACGCCAATGCTGTGACCTGGTTAGCACTCGTCGTCGACGACGACAAAAATAGGGACCCAGTAGTCCAACTTAGTAAACCAGTTCCATACCTACTTCGCCGATATAACTCGTAATAAACATTGCTCGCGCTCATTTTGCTTATTCCTCCCTGATCGACAATCGTGGAACTAGCCCACGAATCGCACGAGTTGAGGATTTCTCAGTCGTTAGACGAGCTTGCGCTCGAAAAGAGGTACTAGTCAATATTATAGAGATAATATAGAATCAAAAAAGTATGATCAATGAATTCTGCCCTTGGAAGGTTGATGTCTAGATATGACTAAGTGGTGGTTAACCGAAACTTGTGATTAGCACTCGTCATTAACTCTCATTTATATCCGTAAATGTCCAAACGCTTAGTGTATAGGACACAAAGCTATCTGTGCACGTGCACTATGCTTCTCCAACCAGCCGAGTATCTTAATAGATTATCTCTGGATATTGTTAAACACTCCACTTCCAGCTGAAGAGGTTGAAGTGAATGCTATAAGGACCGATAAAAGTTTATGAGCGAGGCGTGCGTCCAGTTGGGAGGCACTGGTCGTCCATATATTTGACACGCTACAGAATGCTCTAGCTTCTCTGACTCGAATTTTTACGGAGAACAAGAACGCAGAGGGATGTGGTCATGGAGGACACCTGGCGGCACGGATGGAAGCAGTTGGAATGAACAACCCATAATATAGTTCAACAACGTACTTTCAGAGATATCCATGATTGTCGATCTATAGACTATAAGAGAGTCACCGCCCTCTCCACAGCATAATAAGACGCGGCTGGATGTCGTCGGGTAAAAACAAGTATTGATGATCAATTCGACTTGAACTTGACTCTAATTCGGCCGCGTGCGGCGTGGCTCATATTTGGCCACTTTTTTTTTTGTTTGTTTGGAAAGGGCTCTTTCTATTAATATATAATACACGCCCCGAAAAAACCAAGAATGACGTATTCGCGGCGAGAGCTTTTTTTTGTTCGAAAAGCCAGTGCATTTTACAGGCTATTGACATGCATGCACTGGCTAAAACAAAGGAACAAAAGGAAAGCGAACACGAACACGAACGAACAGCAACGACCTGCAGAACCAGGCGAAAACTTTTGTTGTAAGTAATTAGATGCCTTGGTGGCTTAGTTGGTTAAAGCGTGAGTCTCATAATTGAGGGCCATCTCAAGGTCGTGGGTTCGACTCCCTCCCGAGGCATTTTTTGTGAATTTTTTTGGGTTGCTTAGCGAGTCTATGTTGCCTACTTTGCATTAGTTCGCGATGTGAAGCGTTTGGTGACAATTGAGGAGTTCTGGTCGATTCCGATTTGGCGAATAGACGTCTGCAAGCGGCCTTGACGTCAATCGTCTGTTTGAGCTCCTTGCTGTGTTTCAAAACCCATAAGATTCCTGTACTACTTGAAATGACTATCATTATTATTACCATCTTGTCAACGACGGGAAGCCAAGACCACGAAGCCAGCCCTACTAGGTACGGTGTACAAACAAATATGGCCCCATTTCAGCGACCGACTTCCACCTAAGCTATGCACTAATTTCGTACTTTTTATACATGTCGATGACTTTCTGAACCTCCTTCTCACTGCCAAGAAAAATTCCGCTTCGGTCGTGGATGTGCTTTGGCACTAGCTCGAGAATGCGCTGCGTACCAGTGGTGGCGAGACCACCAGCCTGTTCGACAAGGAAAGCCATAGGGAAGCACTCGTAAAGTAGACGCAGCTTGCCATTCTTACTTTTCGAGTCGGAAGGATAGGCGAAAATGCCGCCGTAGAGTAGCGTTCGGTGCATATCTGCAACCATAGAACCAATATATCGGGAAGAGTACGGTTTATGGCCGTCGGAAGTGTACTTGAGGGTGTGGAAGTACTCCTGCGTAGGCTTGTCCCAGTAGACCGTGTTACCTTCGTTGACGGAGTATATTGATCGTTCTTTGGGCATCTTCATGTCGGGATGCGTAAGGATGAACTCACCTAGAGAATTGTCGAGTGTGAAGCCATTGACGCCATTACCAGTCGTGAGAACCAAGTTGGCGGAAGCCCCGTACATGGTGTAGCCCGCAGCAATCATCTCGGTACCAGGTCTCAAGACGTCTCTCACACCTCCAGATGATCCCGGTTGCTAATTCGTGGGTCAGAAAGACAGTCATGAAAAGAAAGAACCCAATGGACACTTACTAGCTTATACACTCCGAAAATGGTTCCGACGGAAACACCAGCATCCAGATTCGACGAACCATCGATGGGATCACACACGACGCAGTATTTTCCGTCGCCGTCGAATACTATGATCTCCTCCTGTTCTTCAGAAACGAGGACTTTGACCTTGCCGCTTGCGCGCATGGCGTTGATGAAGATCTCGTCCCCGATCACATCAAGTTTCTTTTGGTCGTCGCCGGTGGAGTTCGTGGCTCCAGCAAGACCGATGAGGTTCACTAGCGTGGCTCGTCGAATGTTGTGTGATATGAACTTGAATGCGAACTGAAGGCTGTTGAGCAGAAGTGTGAAGTCACCGGTTGCCTGGGTAGCATATCGGCCCTGCTCGGTGAGAATAAAGCGGGTGAGCGTGATGATATCTGTCCTAATATCATTTAAACTGTCGCCTCCGCTGCCGCCTGTGCCAGTGGTAGTGAAGCCAGTGCCGTTAGTGCCGTTTCCATGCATTATTGTCAAGTACCAAGGTGAGAGTAGTTAGAAAAAGGCACAAATCATGCAGAGAGCGCCGTATCTTTATTATTATATGTACTGAAGCCATCGTCTCCGCAATAGAGGCCGACGGGGGCTCTGCCCCGCGGGATGACTTATCACTCCATGTTTCGCATCGGCTGCGGTAGAAGTGCATTACCTCGGTACTTGTTATGGCTTTAAGCCACTAGAATCCAGGTCATCTAGCCATCCCCATATTTTCACGCCGCTGCCAATATCGTGGGGCATAAGGTTCGTCGGGCCATCCGAAACGTGGTGCGGGTTGTACGGGAAAACGACGCCATCCAGGCGGACGGTCGGAGGTGCACCATGCTCCGAAACAGTGGCAGCACAATCGGCTCTCGGCGATGATTCCGGTTCGGGACGGTCAGGGTGAGGGGGATGTCGGATGTTTGGTCACTCTGTCTGATAGTGATTGGCAATAAAGAGACAGCGAACCGGACTCACGATAAGTCGTCAACAAATCATAGGTTGTTTTTTTGGATTTAGTTTGACGGGCTGTCATCTATGCAAATTGTTATTATCAATTTATGATAATGGGATTGCGATATTAGATAATTTGCTGTGAGTTCGCTTGTTTGATTCCGAGTTTTTGTCGTTCCGTCGGAAGCGTGAGAAATAGTGAAACTGTCGACCAGTTCGTTAGTTATACACTTGGGCCAATTATTGGCTACGTCCTAGAAATAATTTCGGCAATGTTTCCGAACAGACAAAACCATTGCGAACAATATTTATGCAAAATACAAGTACAGCCAGTACCTAACATGACGCTGTGACCGGATAACCCGATAACCGGCACGGATATTCATCTATTCGTGCCGATCACACTTGAAACTTAAGCCGAATAGTCAATAACCACATTGAATTAATTTATCTCAAGTCTCAACCGGCCGATATTTAAAAGTAGAGGTAGTTGCAAGTTTCACGTCCTGTCATAAATATATACCCTAACCCAAGACATGTCGCGTGTTGTCACTGACGGACACGTTGGAACGTGTTTCAATACAACTTCTTTTTCCAGACGAACGTCGGCGATCTACATATAATGCCCCGTCATAAGAAAGATAAAAACCGTCATTCCGAGCATGTTTCCGAGCCTGAAATCAGTGAAAAAGCAGAAGTCGGAGATGATCATGAGGAAGGTCAACTCCCGTCGTCAATCGATCCCTACGAAGTTCTAAACATATCGCCTACTGCTACAGATGAAGATATCAGGAAGGCATATCGTCGGCTAGCACTGCGTCATCATCCTGACAAGGTTGACGCCGAAAAACGTGCTGAAGCGCATATCAAGTTTCAAGAACTTGTATTTGCATATGGAATTTTGAGCGACCCTGACAGACGGAAAATATATGATAGTACGGGCAGCTTGGAGCAAATGGATGACGACGCGTTTGGGTGGAAAGAGTATTTTGATGAGATGTATAACAATGCCGTTACGAAGGAGATGATTGAGGAGGATAGGAAGCTATACAGAGGTGCGTTTGGTGACTTCACCACTTGGTTTCTCTAAGGCCATAGAGCTAAATTGGTAAATAGAATCTGGTGAAGAGCGAGAAGACATCCTACGATTTTACACGGAGTCAATGGGGGATTTAGACGTTGTCTTTGAGAATGTTGTCCACTCTAACGTTCTGGAAGATGAGTCAAGATTTCGTGACATCATCAAAGACGCGATCACAAAAGGGGAAGTGAAAGCATATGAGAAATATACTGGCGAATCTACGGCTACCAAATCCGCACGCCGAAAGGCCGCTAAGAAGGAAGAGAAAGAAGCTGAAGAGTTGGCAACAAAGTTAGGTATCGGAAAGAACGTTGTCGCTAGCAGTGAGGATGCACTAGGTGAACTGATTAGGAAACGAAACGCCGCGAGAATGGATACCTTCCTCGATGATCTCGAGAAGAAATATTCGTCTCCAAGCGGCGCAAAGAAAAACAAGCAAACACCAGGCAGGCTGCCGAGTGAGGAAGAGTTTCTGGCTACACAGAGAAATATTGGAAAAGGTAGAAAAAAGAGAACGCAATAGAGGATAGTAAAGGACGGTCTGTACTATGAGCTGAATTCAAATAAATAGATTTTATCTACAAAGGTTAACAGTAGTGCTAAGTCCTAGTGCTACAAAATTGAGAGTTAGATTACGTCACTCTGGTAATGAATCGCAAGGTGCTTATGAAAGTCCGCTTCAGTCTCGAGCCGAGTCACCGGCTAGGTCATCATCGCCAACATCTTGTTGGCACAGTCGACCGTCGTGAGATAAAATGAAAGATCATCATTGAAGACTACATTGGCCCCTTACAATACACTGGCAGAAAGTATCTTACCTTGATAATGTTAATTCTAATCGAACGTGACGAGGACCAGTCAGCATAATTTTCTACCAAAACGTGAGCAACGATTTCTTGCGCTACAGCAACATAGAGTATATAGTATAGGCATCAGATAAACACTATCTTCAAAGAAATTCTCTGACATATGCTTGTCAAATTTTTAATTCACCTCATCAGTTGCCTTACACACAGAGCACACAATTCAAAGAGAATGAAAAGAGCATACCTCAACTTACGCAGAGATAATCTATCACTCTAAGTTAGGATCTGCGGAAACGTAAGCCCAAGATCACTTGCATGAGATGCTCGATATAATGAGCACGTTAGAAATCAGTAGCGTGGGTTTTCTAGGCCCACTCACTGCAATCGCTCATGTTCCACGTCAAAAGAAGTGGAAGACTCAGTGCCCAGTGCAAAAACTCATCCCGTTCGAACCAAAATGAGAATAACAGGCGTAATTACCATTTTATGCACCTATCTTACAAATAGAGTCTGTCACTTGTATTAGTATCCCAGTTACAACCAAAAAGTCACCATGTAACGATCTGGCAGTCTAATCAGAAGAGGTGCCAAAACTTTGTCGACATTATAATTCAGTCGGTAATTTCCAGCTTGAGTTTCGTTGATCATCACCTAGACTGCCAAATCGTACAAGTGAAGCTTTAACTAAATACACACATACCAAATTCGTCGGAGCGAATCTAATTATATTTCATTACATGCTATACTTCTTTAAACCGTTAGCAATGTAAATATGAAAATTTTTTCGCGCGATACAATCACGGCACTAATGCGAACGGTAACTCAAGTCAGCCTGACATGCAAAATTGTTCCGATCATTAGATTCATACACTCTAGTTTGAAAGCGATTGTTTGGTCATCATTGAGTTGAGTCGCTTATGCGAACAATGTCGAAATTGCATATATAAAAATATGAAGATAGTCTACACACCTATTGTAACATTTAATCCGCAAAATTGAATCAATCGGTCCAGTATTATTTGTCGGTGTAAAATCTTCTTCAGAATCGCAATAGCGACAGGGGAAGAAGTTTTATCGCAAAAATTTATGTGTCTGAACCCACTGTAGGGCTACGCATTTTAGGGCTCAACATGGCCATGCTAACTCGTCAAATGGGTTTGGTGTCACTCCAAGACATGCTGTGTGACGTGCTGAAAGTCTCCCAGATGTTCTAGAAGTTACGCCTACTTCGGTAACATGATCTCTCCATCGGCGGCGAAAGTGAAGGCGAGTTAAACACAAGTACGAACGCCTTGCTGCCTTCTTGGTAGGCTCGATTCTTCTCAAGATTGCTTAATACTCAGTTATTGCACCTGTGATAGGTATCCTGATATTTCTACGAGAGAGATTAGCACAGAAGTGAGTTAATGTTAGGTTTCTGCACTTTCTGGAACTTGCGGGTGATGACCAAAGCATGCTAACTTGAATGTAGTTTAAAGTGACTACTTTATCTCTACTGCAGTGGTAGTACCACTACGAAGCATATAAATGGCAAATGTATTATTAGTATGTGCATCATCTAGTTGTCATCTTTAGTGGGCGACTGTAATTGAACATTTGATCTAACTTCCGATGTAGAGGCCGGGGCTAAGAGGTGAAGGCTGGAAGGTTGCTGGCTTTTTATCCAACAAGCTGGCGAAGAATTTAATTGCAACTCATTTTCAGACCAGGTTGGCTTCAACAAGTTCGGGCTACGCTAAGACATTCATAAATGCGAAATTAATAGGTGTAGCTAAGCGACCGGAACTTGTCCGGTCGCCGCATACTTTCGATGCACGGTTCTCGCGAAGTCTCTCTCTTGGTTTCGTTAAACGATCATTAGCTGCCAAGGAAAGGAAGGCAAATGAACATTTGGACGACCCTTCATTGCAGGCCGACTATTATGCGACTCTGCTGGCTCACAAGTATCCTGAAGTTGTTGTGAAGCGTTACGAGAATCCAAGTGTAGCGTCTAATGCCGAATGTCAAAGCTTATACCTAGGTGCTTTGGAGCTGCTCGGTGAATCCCAGAAAGCAGCTGCTATAAGAAATTCCGGTGTACAGGGCCAGGATTCGACGTCTTCTTTTGCAAGCGAAGCTGTCGCTGGGACGGTAAAGAGACCTATAGTTACGAGCTCGGGCCTGAAGTCAGATCCTATTCATGTAGTTCTCCAAGACTCCAAAGGATCTCTGTTCTTTCGATATGTCAGGTTATTAGTCATGCTTGGAGTGAGCTTTTATGCACTGGTTGTGTTGGTGGCGGTTGCTTCCGAGACAAGTGGTATTTTGAAGGGGCCGCCACAGGCAAAGCATGACACCTCAATGTCGCAGCCCAATGTGAAGTTTTCCGATGTGCATGGGGTTGATGAGGCTAGAGCCGATCTTGAGGAAATTGTTGCATTTCTTAGGGACCCTACCAAGTACACCGGCCTTGGTGGAAGATTGCCAAAGGGTGTTCTATTAACTGGTCCTCCTGGTACCGGAAAGACCCTTCTTGCGCGTGCTGTTGCCGGAGAGGCAGGCGTGCCGTTTTTTTTCATGAGTGGTAGCGAGTTCGACGAGATGTATGTCGGCGTTGGAGCAAAGCGTGTTCGTGAGCTGTTTGCTGCCGCCAAGGCAAAGGCTCCGAGTATCGTTTTCATCGATGAATTAGATGCTATAGGAGCTCGACGTAATTCGCGTGACCAAGCCTATGTCAAGCAAACTCTTAACCAGCTCTTGGTTGACCTAGACGGGTTCGTTGGTTTTCTTGGTGCAATAAAGGTATCTATGTGCTAACTTTTGTATCTTAGTTTCTCGCAAACGACTGGAGTTATTTTTATAGCTGCTACGAACTTTCCTGAGCTTCTTGATCCGGCTCTTACTCGCCCAGGTCGATTTGATAAGATCGTGAACGTCGACCTGCCTGACGTCCGCGGCCGCATCGCTATATTAAAGCATCATATGAAGAACGTTGAGACAGCATCTGATGTGGATGTTGAATCTGTCGCTCGCGGCACTCCAGGATTTTCTGGCGCCGATTTGCAGAACCTCGTCAATCAGGCTGCCATTCATGCTTCTCAAGTCAACGCTCATCAAGTTGACACAAACCACTTTGAATGGGCTAAGGATAAGATATTGATGGGTGCTGAGAAGAAGTCTATGGTTTTGACTGAGAGTACGAGGCGTCTAACCGCCTTCCACGAAGCTGGTCATGCGCTAATGGCTATGTACACTCCCGGAGCGACGTCACTATACAAAGCTACAATTCTTCCTCGTGGACGTGCCCTTGGTGTCACGTTCCAATTGCCCGAGATGGACAAATACGATCAGACAAAAAAGGAGCTTCTTGCGCAGATCGACGTCTGCATGGGTGGCAAAGCGGCTGAGGAATTCATTAACGGTCCTGATAATGTTACTTCTGGATGCGCCAGCGACTTGAAAAGGGCTACTCAGATTGCTCGCCAAATGGTCACCAGCTATGGTATGTCGGACAAGGTTGGTCCGGTGGAGCTTTCGGATAAATGGGAAGAGTGGTCTGCAAAAACTCGGGAGCTGGCTGAGAACGAAATCAGAGATCTGCTACAAAAATCAGAAGATCGCGCGAAGAAGCTGTTATATGATCGCTCAAAAGAATTGCATAGGCTAGCTGAGGCACTTGTTGAGTACGAGACATTAGATAAGGCCGACATTGAACGGGTAGTTAACGGAGAAAAACCGGTCAAAGCCAAGAAGGCTGCCCTCTCCGAATCGGTTGCATCTATTATTAAAGGCGCTCGCCCGATTCCTGCTGCGAGAGATAGAAGTCCGCCAGCACTATAAGAATACATATATTGTTAATTTAGAGTCGGTTTTATACACGGCTACCAAAAGGCTTTGTTTGTATCGTGAATGTTTGTGTGCTCTGTTTGTTTCAGTTGTCATGCAAGTATACTAAGCGGACAGAACATTATTCATCAGCGATTCACTCTTGGCGGTATTTTGAACTATTACCAGGTCTTGTATAACAAAGGAAGCTTCCATTGTGTGGTGTCAATTTCTAGTAGTTAACTATGGGTAATGTTGCATAATATATATACCCTTACACATTGTCGTAGGACAACCTCATAGTCTATTTGTTGAAGTGTACAAATTGTACTTAATCGTACTGACCCATAAATTTTTAACATTGTTGGCAAGTAGATTCAGACGCTATCTTTTTATGTGAAGTCAACGGGGTTACCACACTCATCGAGTTACGCGATCCGCAACCGCACATCAAAAAAAGTTAAGTCAGTCAAGGCTCTGGTCGCGACACAACTCATATCGATTGCTGTCACAGGAAAGAATCAAGACTACTGCCGTCTATCTAGACGTTATGATTTTTAATTTCTAATCAAGAAGACATATATTTCTGGACTAATCAGCGGCCGAGTCAATTACTCTAAAACGCCAAACCTGAACGTCGGGAAGCAGCTATGTCGCTTGATGCCCAACAACAAGCTGCGATTCTGCAGAAGCGGATCGAGACATTGGAGATCGAAAACCGACAAACGGTTGAGACACTCGATAAAAAAAATAGAGAGATTGCGACCTTGAATGAGGAATTTGAGGGATTTCGAGCAAAGTACCTGGATTGCCGTAAGCATGGTGTTGACTTGGAAAATAAATTACAGCAAGCTGAAGCTGAGAAGCTCTCTGCCAAGGTATCTATTGGACTATATCTATTTGAAGAGGATCTGGACAGAGATGTACGATCAAACTTGACTAACACAATAACACTTCCAGTTTCGGGAACAAAACTTGGCGCAAGAGATCGAGCTTCTTAAAAGCAACAGCAAATGGCTTGATAGCGAACTTTCTACGAAGACGACCGAATTCAGTAATTTTAGAAGAGAAAAATCGGTCCAAATCTCGAATCTTCAAACTGAGGTGGACACCGCTCTCGCCGATGCGTCGTCTCTAACGAAAACGAAGGACACACTTAGCGATCGTGTTAGCACCCTATCTCAAAGTCTTGACGTGGCATTGCAGAAAGTCAAGACACTACAGGACTCGAATGCGACTGTAGAGGAGAATTTTAAAAAAGAAATGGCAGCTCAGCAAAGGCTTGCTGCCCTATGGGAGCGATCTACAACCGAAGCTCGAGCTCGAATCTCGGAGTTGGAAGAAGCCCTAGAGAGTGAACGAGGAAAGGAAGTACAACAGGCTGCCAGCTGGCAAGCAATCGCGGAAAAGGAGACGGAACGGGCGGATGCAGCGGAGACGAAGTTGGCTTTGCTAGAAACCGAGTTGGAAGACTTGCACGCTGCTCACGAGCGGATGCAAGAACAGCAAGAACATCAGCGGACGCCAGGTACTCCTTCAACTCCGCTTGGAAATGGAAACGGTTCCTTGCGAGACAAGTCATCGGTCGCTCTGTTTTCGCCATCAGCTCATGCTATTACTCAAGTTCAGAAGAATGGGGTCTCTCTCACACAACTATACACCGATTTCATGAAAGCGAAGCACCAGCTTGAGCATGAGCGGCAACGCAATAAGACGCTCCAAAATAATTTCGATGAGTTGATCCAAGACCTGGAGACTCGTGCCCCAATAATCCAAGCTGAACGAGAAGAGGCCGCTAGACTTAAGGCGGAGATTGCAGATATGTCAAGTTTACTTGATGAGACGGAGAGGGAGAAAGAAGATCTGGAGACACAGCTCAAGGATGCGACTGTTATATCCAATGACAACGAGCGCGAGGTTAAGATTTACCGCCAGCGTATGTATAAATGAGTCCGTTATGGTGTTTGACATGCTAAGTATCTCATAGAGGTGCAGGATCTCTCTCGCCAAGTGCAGCAACTCTTGATAGAGATGCACTCTCAAAATTCTGGCAGTGGTCCGTTGTCTGCCGCCGATCTGGCCGCGCTTCGACGATTGATTGCCGATACTACTTCAGGCGAGATGCAATCTGACACCGATGCGCTTATTTCGCAGCGTCTAGTCACCTTTAAGAATGTTATTGAGCTTCAACAACAGAACCAGAACCTGCTTCGTGTTACGCGTGAACTAGGCGATAGATTGGAACGTAACGAAGCGGAAACTCAAAAGAAGCTAGAAGACCTTGAAGCTGCGGCCGTTAAGGAGAAGCAGGCGAAGATCGACGGCCTCGAGGCCGAGATCAAACGTACCCAGACGAAGATGGACTCGTATCAGCGGGAACGTGACATGTTTCGTGACATGCTCTCTGGTAAAGGTGATCTGCCTGGAGCTAATCTGTCCCTCACGGCGCCGCCAGCAAGTAAAGAACCTGAGAGTGAATCTGTTTCAGCAGATGTGTATCGCGAGACCGTGAAGAAGCATAACGAGGCGACGAAAGAAATTAAGGAATTGCAAGAACAGTTCGATGCTTATCGTAGAGAGACTGGAATCGACATGAAGATGCTCAATGAGCAGATTAATCGTCTGTCGGACGAAAGGGCTTCCGTTCAACAGGAGCTTTATCGTGCACAGACCCAGATTGAGTTGACAACGGAACGATTGAAGATCATGACGGAAAACTACGAGATGACCAAAAAGGAGAATGCCGACGTTCTGCAACGAAGTGCTGAGATCCAGGAAATTCTCAGCAAGCAAGATTCGAAGACTCAGCAAGTCGCAAACGAAATTGTGGAGGTTAAAGCCACTCTTGAGACAATGCGAAACGAGAATGCCAACCTGAAGGCTGAAAAGTCACTATTCAATTCGATTCAGCAGAGAATGACTCAGGAAAATGAATCACTAACTGAGGAGAAGACTAGATTGAATACCATGATTACATTTCTTCAGAGTGTTGAAACAGAGCGCGAGAAGGCTGATGCAGAGACTCGCAAACGACTTATTTCTCAAGTGGAAAATCTTGAAGCTGAGCTCAGCGGTACAAAGAAGAAGCTCGACGCTGAGAATGAAGAAGTTCGCAAAATCACAATGCGCAAGGAGTATGAATCTAAGGAATTCCAAGACAAAATTGACAAGATATCAGAAGAGCTATCTTCTACAAAGGAAAACCTTGCTACAGCAAAAGCAGGCCAAGAGCAATTGCAGGCCAGGGTCGATGAGCTTAATGCCAATCTCACAGGCGCTGAAGAGAAAGTTATGCTTTATCAGCGACAAATTGAAGAAGAAGGTTTTAGTGTGGCTCGCAACCTTGAAACTGAGATTGGTGAACTAAAGGCAGTACTGGATGCGACTCGTGTTGAGCTCGAAGAGGCGAAGGAGCATTCAGAGAATCTCAGTGGGATTGCCAGTGCCGCTGAGGAGGCTCTTGCTACTATGAACGCCACTCACGATGAGTACAGATCTTCGGTAGAGGAACAGCTACGTAGTCGGGATGCTGAAATCGGGCAGCTTCGCGAGCAAGTTGCAATCCTTTCAAAAGAAATCACAGAAACCAACAATGAGCTGTCAAGGTCACAAGACATTTCTGTAGAAAACGATCGTCAGTTTGCGGAGGCGAAAGCGAAGCTCGACGAAGAGATTCAGCATCTGACTGATTCAGAAACGAGGTTAACGTCGAACGTCCGACTTTTACAGAGCGATTTACGGAAGCAGGCTGAAATTACGCATGAATCTCAGAAAAATTACGAGGCAGAGCTGGTCAAACACGCTGCGAGCACCCAGGAATTACAGAAATTGCGCAATTCTCACAAAGTGACGATGGAGCTGGTTCACAAACTGCGCAACGATGCGGAAATTGCAAACAGTGCCTTGGCAAACGGCAAAGAAAGCTGGGACTTGCGTAGGGCTGGTTACGATAAAGAAATCGAAGATCTCAAGTCAAGGTTAGTATCGTATTGATTCATTTTATGTGCTTGCGCGTCTACTGACTAAGGAAAAGATGTGATAATCTTTTGGAGCAGAATAAGCTTCTGCATAACCAGTTTGAAGCTATCAGCTCGCAAGTCACAACCCTGCAAAAGCGACAGCAAGCAGCTACCTCGTCTTCTACGGCAGGGACTGAATCATCAGATGCCGCTGGTACAGAGAGGACAGAGGTCATGCGGTCACCGGTATTCCTTCCTACTGACGGCAACTCTGTCGAGGAAATGCGTGAAATCGTGAAGTTTTTGCGTCACGAGAAAGAAATTGTGGATTGCCAGTATGAAATTGCTCTTCAGGAGACAAAGCATCTCAGGCAGCGCCTAGATCATTCCTTGGCGTCACTAGATGACGTGCGCGAGCAGCTTGCGCAGGAGCGCGAGAACAATTCATCCACCATAGAACTAAATCAATTACATCAAGATCTGCTCGCCAAAGTCAACGAGCTCAACATTTTGCGCGAGAGCAATTCGTCGTTGCGAGAAGAGAACCGACGGGCGAACAATCGCATTCGAAGTCTGGAAGACGATATTAAGAGATTGGAAGCTCAGATTCAGCCGTTGGAGGAAAAGCTGGCAGCTGCATCGGCAGATCTCGAGGCCAAGGAGAAGCAGTTGAAGTTGGTACAGGAAGACAATGAGAGATGGAAGACCCGAACGCATCAGATTTTGCAGAAGTATGAGGTCAGTAAACCCCACTTTTGTACGCGCTTTCTTTTGCTAACCTCAATATTAGCGAGTTGATCCAGTGGAGCTCCAGAACCTAAAGGATGAGGTCGGGTCATTGAAGACGGAGGTAGAGACGGTTTCACGCGAACGAGATGAAGCGAGAAGCGAGACTGAGAACGCAAAACAGCGTATATTGGCCGAGCAAGAGGAAGCATTGAAAGCGAAGGATGAAGAGCTGCAGAAAGTGAAGTTCGAGACCGAACGTGTCATGACTGAGGTCGGAACTATCAAAGAGGAATTGAATGCTGCTGTAGCGAAGGTAAGTAATTTCACGACATGATTGCGTACGAAATATGTATTAATATGATTTACTGCGCAGAGGACCGAGCAGGCTGCGGAAATCGAAGACAAAACATCTCGACTCGAGAGGATGAGAACGGAATTCAACACGAAGTTGAGGACAAGGCGAGATGAAACTAAGGCGGTTCAGAATGAGCTAGAGCTACTCAAACAGGAGCATGAAGCTCTTAAAGCATCTATCTCTGCGAAAGAAATCGAAACGCAGGAATCTAAAACTGTATCAGATGCCCTTCGGACCAAAGTTACGACTCTCGAAGCTGATGTTGCATCGTTGAAGGAAGCTATTGATGCTAAGTCTAAGGACATCGAAGTCAAGGAGAGATATATAGAAGAACTGAAGTCGACGGCTCGGGCTGTACCTGGACAAACAGAAGATGGCTCCGTTGCAGCAGGTCCTGGAACTCAGCCAGCTTGGGAAGAGCAGCAAAAGAAGCTGGAGGAGCTCCAAGCAACCCTGGAGAAGAAACAGCTGGAACTTATCGAGGCATCTAAAGTCAATGAAGCGAGTGCTGCCGAAGCTGCCAAATTGAAGGAAGAATTGGAAAAGAGACAGACCGAGATGGAACAAATTAAAAAGGCTGCGAGTGAAGCTGCTGCACCGGTTGTAAGCACGTCTGAAGGGCTGGAAAATAAGCTCGCGGATCTCCGAACCGAACTAGAAATGAAGCATAAGACTGAACTTGAGGATGCACTAAAAGCTAAGGTTGTAGAAATGGAGGCTCAAAAGACCGAGGCCGTGAACAAAGCACGAGAAGTTTCGCAGAAAGAGTCTGCAATGCGAAACAAGCTACTGCAGCATCTGGCGGATAAAGCAGAGAAGGACAAGGTTGAAGCACAGAGGCAATTGGCCGTATTGAGAGGGGAGAATGTAGCGCCATCTACAGTGAGTTCTCCGTTGCCGCGCACCCCTGTAGCTTCTCAGACCGCTACAACTGTTCATGGTTCTCCTACCGGGCCGTCATCTGACGCTTCTCCCCAAGCGCCTGCAACTGACACGACGCAGTCGCTAGCCACACATTTGCAAGTACAAAGCGCATCTCAGAGTCCTCAGTTAGCACCTCCATCCGGTCCCCGTCAACTTCAGCCGCCTCAGGTTCCACCGTTGTCCCAGCAATCGCTGGGCAGTCAACCAGCTGGTACATCAATTCCTCTGCGTCCTATAGCAAAGCCGGTGATCGGTCTCCCACCTCAATCGCGAACTCAGTCTCAGCTACCTCAATATCAGCGACCAGGACTTCAACCACTTAGGGGACATGGTTCTCAGGCCGCAGGCGGTACTGCTGTGCCACCAATCTCAAATCCTATGCAAGCGCAAATGCTACAGCACCTCCAACCGGGACCGAGACGCAATGCAACCCAATTGATGAGACCAGGCGCTGGACCGCAAGTTCAAGGACCGACTGGCAATGGCGGTTTGACTCGGCCCAGCAATATTCCCCATCCGCCGTCTGGTGGTGTAGGGATCAAAATTGCTGGGACCGCTACAATCAATCCTCGACCTGAAACCTCGCCTGAAAACAACGCAGGAATCAAGCGATCAAGGGAGGATGATGCAACTGCGCCCAGTGCCGGAGATGCCACTGGGACTGTTGGCGATAGCCAAACTATGACTGGTGAACCGGCAACTGGTCCACCAGTTGCCCTAAAGAGGCGCCGTGAGGAAACGCAGTGAGATTATGGCATGTGGTATATAGACGTCACGCGCGACCTTCTTGCATAAATGTTTGGCGATTCCCGTCGTGTACGGCACCATTGGTTGTGTAGCTTTAAAATTTGTGTTAGTATTTAATTTGTCTCCTCGAATTGCTGGATCTTAATGTACTATATGGGCAAGAAGATTTTATATCATTGAAACGGCGGCCTGACTGGGTCAATGTTGATTCCAACGTGGGCAATACAAATTGACCGCAAGGTTAGTTGCCGAATACTTTAATTGGCGCCGAGACTGTAAAAGTAGGAATGCAAAGTGTCAAGGGCCCCAATAATTAAGACAAAGTTGCAAGCGTGTTAGGCGGCGCATAAAGTCAGGCTACTCAAAAGTGCAGATGTGGACAATTAATTCGCGACTGAAGCAGGCGACTATGTGGCAGACAGGCATTCATTATTATACGTGGTGAATTCCAGCGAACAAGCCAATTTTTATTTTAAAAATAGAATAACTAGTTAGTTAGTCACGTATTCAAAAATATAGGACCTGGAAAAAGCAAAATAAAATCTGATCCAACCGCGAATCGAACGCGGAACCTCCTCGGATTTGATTCAATATGTGAACGAGACGTGATAAACCGTTACACCACTGGACCAAATACAATAGATGGCCAGGCCAGAATCGAGACTGGAGCAACACCAGTCTTCGGGTTTGGTTTTCCTTGCCAGACAATGTATACTGTAGAAATATACTGGCATGTTCAAGCAAAAAAGTTGGTAATAGAAAGAGCCCTTTCCTAAAACAAAAAACTTCATTACGTCTTACCGGGCCTCCGTGACCTGGCACCTAGGACCCGTTACCTTGTTCAAATCAGCACTCTCAGGTACGACTGTAACCAAAATATTGAGGCTTCCCCGCGCGATCAATTGCACAGCAGCAGAGCGGACTGAGCCAACACTTTGTGTTTGTTTACCTACGGCTCTGACCGATAAGTGACAAAATATGGAGCATTCTCCTCCGACTCCCACATCCCGGTTGCGTAGAATGACCACTCAACGAGTGCAATTGTGGGATCCTAGCTGGTCAGCGATGCTTGGATCAATGGGCAGGACGTCCTGCGCGAGGCTAGAGATCGGGGTGCTGCGTCGCAGCGCGACCGAGAAACTGACGTCGGAAACGGATGAGAATAACTGTGAAAACACAAGACCGGTGCTGGAGCGGAGACGGAGCTGGCAGGGTACTGGAAATGGCTTGCCAGGAGATCTTGTACGTGCGATCGAGTTCTTTCGTCGGTCTGAATTTAGGACATTTCGCAATGAACGATTGCATCATTTGTGCACCCGGGCAATGATGGTAGGCAACGCGAAAGCTGGAAGTTGCGGTCTGGCGGATGATATTGCCAGGTTGAAAAACTTGTTTGAATGGAGACGAGAGCAGCGATTAAAGGTCGATTGGTTTCTGTATGTGTTGCGCATGACTTATCCGACAGCCGAACACATTGGCTTCGTTAAATGGTCCGGTCCGGTTGCAAAGACATTTACAATAGAGAAGATATACACGAGGCTGTGTATGCTGATTCCAGACTTTGCCAAAGAGCAATTTCCAGATCCCAGCGAGGCGCGCGTATATCCGCTGCATCCGCGTGACATGGAGTATAAAGAGCCGATATTGCAGTTAGCTAGCAAAATCGCAAACGACGGATTAGATATAGAGCTGGTGTTGTACGAAGCACGAAATGGCAAGTTTATATTTGGCGTGATTTCAGAAGAAAGTGTTATGACAGTACGAGAGCAGTTGTTGCTAAATGGACGGGAGGATGAAGAAGACGTAGTGCGACAACTGAAGAGGTGGTAGGGAAGTGCACTGTACATGTTGTAGGACATGTCGTAGACGTCGAGGATGACATAGACGATAGGTCGAGTAATATGGTGGCGTTAATATGGCGTGGTTCTGTTTGTTCTCATATCTGGAGTCGAGTTCTTAAACTGTCTGAGTTCGATATACATAGTTAGTTATCTACTAAGATATAGCTACCTCGTAGCCTCGCAATAGAATCGGAATCTGGACTTTAGCATTGATTGATTCCGACCATGAAACACTCAGGAGCCATGTCTGGAGTTGTGGCGCTCATGTTATGGAACCCCTAGGCAAATGATGCGGTGACATAGTCCGAGTGAGACCGAGTAAAAGAGGAGCTTTGACTGGTGGCAGCAATAACTGCTAATTATTGTATGGTGCGCCGGTCATACCGTCATAGTACATTGTAAATATTGTAGTGGAAAATATATATACAACTAGGTGGATGGTATAAATAGCACGACTTAAATTTAGTTCTGACTGTAACTTGTCGATTTGTTACCCGTTTTCAATGCGGTTCCACTTAATTCCGTGACTGAACGGGGTAATTGGAGCAGCGCAAGTGCTCATCCGTTATTTCCAGAGCAATAATTAACAATTACAATTAAAAAAATGTGGATTACATGATATGAAACGTACAATAATCATACAAATCGATGCAATGCAAACCAAAGGAACCCAAATGCATGTAAACCAAATGATATGACTAAATATACCAAAGAAACCAAAGTATAGAATTCCGAACGCCCGTACTATAACAGTCAATTATCACCAATAAATTAGGACCTATAAAATTAAATAATTATTGCGCAGCACCAATTGAGTCGACTTCAGCATTGACCAGCAAGCTTTCTTCGCTATAATCCATAATGACAGCATTTCTATGGCGCTCAGTTGTGTCGCTGTCGACAGATAAGTTTCGTCGCGGTGAGACTCCAAAAACCCGTGCTGACGGTGTGCCCGACTCCGTGGCAAGAGGAAGCAGCGGCAGCGTCTTATTCCGACTTACTGGCGTTCTGAAGCTGGACAGCCCGGTCACTTGAGAATCCGGGGACTCCTCCTTGATGACCTCCATCTTTTCCTGTAGTCTGTCCTGGTGGGGACGGGGACCGTTTGTAGGGGAGATAGTCGGGATAGATGGATCTGGCTTCTCTGTGGCCTCAGCGTCACCTGAGGACTGAGACGTTCTAGAACTCAGCCGTCTTCGTTCGCGGCGTCGATGACAATGGACAGTTCCAAGGATGAACAAAAAAACTACCAGGACGCCAGCGACTGAAACAATGACGGCCACAAGTATCGTTGTCCGCCGCTTGGACGAGGACGAAGTCGATGAGGACGAAGCTGTGGGTGCAGTTACTGATGACGAGCCTGGCGAGGTCGTCGTGGAAGACGACGATGGCGACAGCGATGGTGACGACAACAACGACGACGACGACGAGGAGGAGGAGGAGGAGGAGGAGAATGAGAACGACGACGGTCCCGAAGAATCTATTTGTACTGAAGTCGGCGAAACAGCCGATGGCGTTGAATCTATAGCGGAAGAAGCCGTCAGTTTGGAAGTTGCGGTGGATTCTGGTACAGCGTAGCCAATAGTCGAGCTTGTTTCTGGCTCGCTGGCGGTAACCAGTGGACCAAGGTCATCCGTTGACTCGGCAACTAGCGTTGAAGAATAGAGCAATGAGACGGATGCCGGCGTATTGAATGCACTCGAATGCGTAGACGACAGCACAACGGATGATGGAATGCTATCGGTGACGACATTGACCGGTATGGATGTGATTCCGCTGCGAGGCGCGGTGATGACAGACGTGTAGACCTTTGACGTGTCGGCAGCAACGCTTTCGAAAAGGACCAAGAGTGAGAGTACGACGACGAAGATCACACGAGAGGGCGAGGGACAAGCCATGGCGAGTCGGCCGCGGCGATACG
This sequence comes from Lipomyces sp. NRRL Y-11553, assembly GCA_003705905.2. Lineage (NCBI taxonomy): Eukaryota > Fungi > Ascomycota > Lipomycetes > Lipomycetales > Lipomycetaceae > Lipomyces > Lipomyces sp. NRRL Y-11553. Next base: position 18,850 of record PPJW02000039.1, on the reverse strand, counting down.
CAGAAGACCAACAAACGATAGGGAGAAGAGTGAAGAGGACCTGGGGACGAATTCGAGATGGACAGAGATGGGACAGAGCGCGCAGTTGGAAGTAGTTGTGGTGGTCTATAGATTCGTTGGAACAATTAGAGGCAGGGTGCGATTACACTAGGCCACAAACAGACTAGCGTCAGGTACGCAATGAAACGTGTGTCTCACTCAAAACACACACAACTGTAACAACGCCGAACCCAAGGCAGCAATCGCAAGATAACGATGACAACAGCAGCAGCAGCAGCAGCAGCAGCAGCAGGATGCTACATAGCATTCGCTAAGTAATAATGCATGACACCCCTCAGATCATATAAGACCATCTCGACCAAGGTCGTCAGGTCCTTCAACGGGAAATTACAGGCACGGGCGTGTGCATTAGCGAGAAGCAATACTCTGCACTGACTGCAGGTGGTGAAGCTTATTGCCTTTCGCCTGACAAATCAGGATGCAGCCTGGCTGCCCACCACGTCATATTCCGAGATTCTCTACATGTCATAAGTTATTATGAAGGGCAATTGCCAACCAAAATAGCGCCTGGTGCAAATTGTTTTCTCCCAAATCCCAATATAGTTTAAGCGAAGCAGTTTACTATCCTGAAGATTGCCGTATTTGTTGCCTTCGGAAGATTCGACGTCATGAAGCTGATTTACTCGGGTGAGAGAGCCTTGAGTTCTGCCGCGCGCCGCCATCCGAGTTTCCAGGGACCAGGGCTAAAGCGTGTGACGCCCAGTGTGTCGTCTCACTTGAAGGGGTATATAGTTGCCACGAACACGAAACATGATACCTTGATAGTTGATATCATTGTAGTCGGCTTACCCTCGGCTTCCTGACGTTTTCTTTCCGTGCTTCACAGCCGAGATTTAGCCGACATCATATAAATTGTTTAAACGATGGGAGTACGCATTCAGGAATTGTGGATGGCGATAGTATGAGCATGAAGAGCGTTAGATCCAGTCCGATACGTAGTATCTTCAGTTATTAGTTCATAACGCTGTATGCCACGATCACAAATTGAAGATTTACGTTGCATCCTGCATATCTGCGACCCATTTGTCCAGTTCATTATCGGCGTTAATGTCCACATTCTTTGTTTCGCGGGATGCTCTGGTCACTTAAGGCTTATACAATAAGTATTGACCAGCCTATCTAGTAAGTTTGTAGACGACCGTCTAGTCGACCAATCTGTTATATACATCGCCGTGCATCAGGCCCCCTAATCTAAATCATGTTATATTGTCTGACAGACGTGTGTGTGTCCATTGCCTGCCGCAAGTCGAAATAGCTACTTAATATGATCTCGATGATTGATCATCACAGTCATTCCAGTCGGAGAGACCGGGTGGCCAAGTGGCCGACACGGGTATTCTGCAATCTGTTTTTACGTATATCATAATAGAGATTGAACTTACGCGACTAAAGGCTTTTTTGGCTTGACAAGGATGGATCGAGGTGTGTAAAAAACTACATAGTTACAGTAACTGCGACAGTCAAATCTGACGTCAACGTGCGGCGCCTTGGCAATAAGTCTTGCATACATATGATACACCCATGCTTTGTGTCTTCGTAATTACTTTTTCACAGTGACTATCGAGTACTCATACTCGTGATGGACTTTTCTACTCCTCCAGCTCGATCGACCCCTCCCCGAAATGATGCACCGTCATTTGGTGCACATTATCGTGCTCCGGCTTCAGACAGAATCTACCCGCCCGGGATAGCTAAGGTCGTGTTCTCACATCGGATACACTCGCAATTGCATTTTAAGTCCCTCGAGAAGCGAATACACACTGCCGATGATCTGACTTATTTCATGTCAACCGTTGCTTATGCCCGCATACAGTTCTTGCTGTCGTTTATGTCGTCTGCAGTTGCCGCAATCCCAACTCCGAAACAGGAAGATTGTTTCTCTCCTGGTATATCTGGTATCCTCGCGATATTCAACAAACTGGAAGAATTAATAGAATCAATACCGCCTATAACTGGACCACGTCGTTTCGGCAACCCGGCTTACAGGACATGGATTTCGGCAGTCGATAGCACGATCGAAGTGTTAATCACTGAGATGCTACAGCGAGCGGATGTCGCATTAGATGCCAAAATCGAACTACGAGGGTACTTCATGGGCTCCCTTGGCTCGTTTCAGCGACTGGATTTCGGCACCGGCCACGAACTAAACTTTCTGGCATTCTTTGGAGGCTGTTTATTTCTTGGTGTTCTGCGTGATCCGTTGCGAGCAGACGACGATCCTGAATCGGGCGATACGGGTGGTATTACTGGCAAAGAAATATTGTGGGTTTTTTCACGATATTTCCAAGTAATTAGGAAAGTGGTGAGGCAGTATAATCTCGAACCGGCCGGAAGCCACGGGGTTTGGGGCCTAGACGACCATTTCCATCTGCCCTACATAATTGGTGCAGCCCAATTACGTGGCATTCAAGAGAAGCATGATAGCATAGACGATGGTACTAGTGCGACGTATCCGCCGGGTTCGATGTTACCGCCGACAACAAAGAGGAAGGAGAACGACTATACAACATATGGCATGCCGCGTCCGGCAGCAGTCATGAACCGAGTTGTAGTTGATGAACAAAAGGATGCGAACGTCTATTTTAGCGCAATTGCTTTCATTTATGAGGTACGTGCGTCGTCGATTGTTGACATACGGCCGTTTTAATGAACTACAAGGTCAAGAAAGGTCCGTTCTTCGAGCATTCACCAGTTCTGTACGATATCTCCGGCGTTCCCTCTTGGAGTAAAGTGCATACGGGCTTGCTGAGGATGTACAATGCGGAAGTGCTAGGTAAATTCCCAGTCGTCCAGCACTTCGGATTTGGAGGCGTGCTCTTTCCGTGGACGCCGTTCAACGGTGGTGGTGGTGAGGCCCGGTGAAGGTCGAGTTGCATGGATGTACACTGGCTTCGTTAAGTAGAGCAAACTACACACTTCCTTGCCTCTCGCTTTCCGTGTTCATTGCTGTGGTTCTTCTGGTTACCTCTCCCCATACTCCATCCCCATGACTCCCGCTGACACTAACTAACTCCCTGGTTTTGCCTAATATTGACATAATTCGATATCTATGAGCCGCTGATGATTTAGTTCCGTTCACTCTCATAAGGCACTAGTGGCTCTCCGATGTTGTGCAATTGTATTATCATTGTCGTTATCAAAATGCTACCTACACTAGAAGACGGAGATGGGTTTGACCGAGTAGTAATTTGATCGGCCAGAGTCACTATCTCCCCACAATTACTTGATATCGATGGCTTCAAGCATGCAAATCAATAGCTGACTGATATGAATTTACTACCATCAAATCCGATCCTATGGTAACCAACGATGGATCGCCGGCGAAAGATGCAGCAGAAACGAGGCTGTCTGTCGACATCGACTAACGGCCTTGTGTCAAGCTGAGGCAAATGCAAGCCTCTCTACAATGATAAAGCAATCGGATATCGCAAGCTTCGTGAAGCTTCCAGCATAGAACTATTAGAGATCCCAACCAGGGACCCATGCGGTTCTGAAATGGGATTTGAGAACAGATCTACAGTTGTTTCGCAATCTCTAATTCGTCAATTTCAGGACTCTAACGTTGCCAGCAACTAACTGGTCGCTCTCGAAAGTACACACTTGACTTCGGCATATCAAGGAATTCTGCTGATGGCTTAAGATTGATACGGCATCGACATTATGTGGCTTTCAATTCTAATCGTCTACTTGGATTCGGGGCCTTAAGATTTTTTCTTGTGTGCTGTTGGTGTTATGGGCAAGACGATAGTAAAACTAATAATAACAATGTAGCGGGTGTCACATAATTGCCTACTTTGTAACATCGACGTTGACTGCATATGTGCAACATGCAGCGTGCATTTGGGTATGATCAGTACTCGAGAATTTGATAATATGAAACATTTCGCATTATTGATACGTGCTCTTATAAGTATGGCATTGCCGTTATTATAGAGAGAACCCGCTCTTCGGTACACATTTCTAATGGTAATCCACCACAACGTAACCAAACCTAAAGCTATTATACATTCTAAAAGGATCGACTTCATGCCATGCTCAGTGAATTGCCCACCAGATCTGTCACGCCAAAGTATTTTTATGTGTTCAGATAATGTAACTACTCTGACCCAGCTTCACCTCCTGGCTCGCCTCCGGGTATCAACTGGCTCAAAAGTTAGTTTAGAACTACAGTCGATATACTACAAGGAACATACCATGCAAATATTATTACCGTTTAGTAAAATTTTGTCCAGATGAGTCTGATTACCAAGATTGTCACTGTGCAGTTAGAAAGCTGTCATCATGCATTTTCCCTTCGTGATAGCCATCGATCTTAATTACAGACTTAGAACTCGTATACGTACTATTCTGTCACATCTTCTAGTACCATATCTGCAAGCATTTTAGAATTGCGATAGCTAAATGCAATACACGGAGAGTGAACATACTCACAAAATCGTCAAAGCCTAGAAGGGTGCCACTAAATTCTAAATTCAGTACTCATTAGAAAACAATATGTTACCCCAGATATTTTATCTTAACACACCTCGGTCGGCCTTCATAACCACCCAAATTCTCGAACCAACGCACTTGTCAACGAGCTCTATCGAGTGGCGAGTATTAGTTCATGTCTAGGACAAACATGTCGTTTATGCGTAACAGCGATATTGCATATATCGCAAACACTTACCTAATGGAAGAAGCTGTGAAGTTGCCATAGTTTGACAATAGCCTGAGTCAATGCGTTGGCTCAGGTACACCAGATATCTGTTGCGAACGAGTGAATTCAGTAACGAATTGTGCCCTCTGTGAATCAATTGAAATTCCACCCTAATATCCTGCGAATAATAGTATATCGAGACCGCCTAGAAATACCCTCTAGATTACGGCATATACGTCCCAATTCGGTGCACATATGCTAATATTGGTGCAGTCGCACTTGCCGAGTTCATGCATTCAGCCATAGGCGAGAAATGTATCGGAGCGGTAGGAGGCATCTTACAGATTACCAATGTTTAAATATTAAAGGGCTGGACTAATCATTACCTTGTGACTTATCGACGGCTGTTCGGCTTCAGCTGGCGTAACACCAAAGTAAACCCTAACCCTCATTTAGATGGGCTGGGGCTATTTTTTTAAACTTTACACCATCATCAAAATAGCATCAGCCATCTCTGTAGATGACGAATAGTATGCTAATTAATTATCATGGGAAAGGCTAAGAAAACGAGGAAATTTGCCGCTGTCAAGCGGGTTATGTCTAGCAAAGAGGCGAAGAAGTAAGTGAGTCGTGATTTGGGGCAAGTCTGTTCGCACTAACCACGGTAGTTCGTCCGTGAAACCTGTAGAACTTGCAAAAAAAAAGGATCCTGAGTTGGTGAAGGAGATGTATGCCACTGTATCTAATACACGGTGCGTTATGTTCTGCTAACGAATGATAAGTCCACAAATATCTTCAGCATTATTTTTCCGGTTCAATCAATCGCTGTCGCCGCCATACCAGGTTCTTATTGACACCAACTTTATAAATTTCAGTATTCGAAAGAAAATTGATATATTTCGGGGTATGATGGACGCACTTTATGCAAAGTGCGTTCCTATGATCACAGATTGTGTAATGGCGGAACTGGAGAAACTTGGTCCTCGATATCGAATTGCTCTACGGCTGGCCAGAGATGATCAAGTTGAACGGGTGAAGTGTTCACATAAAGGAACGTATGCTGATGACTGCTTGGTTGCTAGAGTGATGCAGGTATGTAGTTATCCGGTCTGCGTCTGCGACGCGATCGTGCAAAGGCACCATGACGTTAATTACTATTCTAGCACAAATGCTATATTGTGGCGACCAATGACGCTGACCTGAAGCGGCGGATACGAAAAATACCCGGTGTTCCGATTCTAAGTGTGGGCTCACATTCTTTTGTAGTCGAGCGCCTTCCCGAAGTCTTTTAGGCTCAGCGACGATGTTGAAATATTCGGTAGCGACTTTCATACTACCTTGAGCTGGGGACTGATTAGGTGTAAGATAGAGTTCTGCTGTATTATGTCTGGAACAGGGAGTTAAAAGTATTTTTGCTTTGCTATAACTTAATCGTTTTAAGTATAAATTTTGGCAGAAGTTACCACGTATCTGCCCATGTGGCTCCGCTAGTGTATCAAACCTCATCACTTCAGATTTTTACGACATAAAAGTTACATACATGTGTCTGATATAAATTTCATACATCTACAACCGTCACGCTCATTTTACAATGACTAAGTTTAAGGCCAATTTGTATCGTTACAACAGCACTGATCTACTCCTTAACCCACTTGTTGCCATTAGGAGGCTGTGGAACTTTGAGACCAAATTGAGAGGGAATATCTTCCACGCGATGATACGCATTCAGATTCTTACGGAGAACAATCTGGAAGCAGCTAGCGCTACCCTGGCGAGAGATGATCGTCGAATACGCCAGAAAATACCTGCCGAAGTTAGTGTATGAGGAAATCAATGACCAATGTGAACATACTCCCAGATCCTGTACCATCTCTTCCCATATTTAGCTTCCACTTTCTCGCGGTTTCCGATCCAGTTTCTGTACCATCGCCACAGTGTAGCTGAGTAGTGAACCCCAATATTGTCAACACTAGCTATCTCAAATCCAGCGCCTTCTAGATTATCAATAACGAAACCCAGGGGAGTCGAGGCGTCCGCGCCAGGAAAGATATATTTATTCATGAATAAACCCCAGACAAGATCTTCATACTGCCAATACTTGCGGAGACCTGCAATCTGGAGAACGAAAATACCGTCGTCTTCAAGCATGTCGTAGACTTGAGTGAAGAACGATTGCAATTTCCGGACACCGACATGCTCGGCCATCTCAAGACAAGAAATCTTGTTATATTTGCCACTAGAGGGTAATGGGGTATCACGGTAGTCCAAACATAATATCTTACTTTGGTCGGAAGATATACCAGACTCGGCCAAACGGGCGGTACCCCACTTTGTCTGGTTCTTACCAAGAGTGATACCCGTGACATGTGCGCCATACTGAGTAGATGCAAAATTCGCGAGAGTACCCCAGCCACAGCCAAGGTCGAGAAGCTTCTCACCAGGCTTCAATTTCAACTTTTCGCAGACAATTCGCAATTTATTGTCCTGCAGTTCCTCTAAAGTTTCCTCTCGATTGACGTCGCTGACAATACCAGATGTATAGACCATGCGTGGACCAAGGAACCAACTGTAAAAATCGTCACCGCGATCATAATGACCTCGAACTTGCTCCTCATCTAGCGGATGCAGTCAGCAGAAAACTTCGCTATTGAAAGCCAGGCTACCCACCCTGCGAACGAGTATGCATGATCACCTCGGGCATCATTCCAGTCACAAAAAATTTATACAACGAAATGGTGAAACGAAAGCTGGCCCAGTCGTGTCTGTACTCTAGGACGTCGAGAGCGTCGCCCTTGAACGAAACTTTGCTATCGAAATACATCTCATGGAATGTTTCCATGGGGATTTTGTTGGAGCCTGAGTACTTAAGCTTGTCCTGCTCATCGTGAAACTCAAGATAGTGCTCAACGCCTTTGTTAGGTAGCTTGACCTTATTGTTCAGTCTAGGGGAGAAGGTGGACGCAACCGTCCAGAAAGACGCCAGAATTGGAATTGCCAGAATAACGAAAAAGAAGACAAAAGTTTTGAGTCCGCCATGAAATTTTCTGGTGAGGTAATAAGGAATAAAGAACAGCAGTGCAAGTAGGACCTTGTTGTTGAAATGTTTCGAGCTAGATCCTTCGGCAGGTAAAGGTGCGTTCTTGATGGCAGAATACGCCGTAGTGCGCGCACCAGAGGAAGTTCCTGAAGGCGGAGCCAATGGCGCAGCAGGAGTCTTAATATACTCCAAAGGCAATGTAACAGGCACCTCGGGCATGATTGATTATATCCTCGATCAAAATAGCAGACCTTGATACAAAACTGGAACGGTGTCCTTATAATATTTTTACCGGCCACAAAACGCGGCATTGTCGAGATAGCCCCTGCGCCATATACTTGTTGCTTTAGCGCCTTATCCGTCTAAACTAGCGTCACCTTTACCGAGCCCGCGCGCATTGTTATTTGATTGTTGTCGTTACCCGGCTGTCAGGCACCCAGGGGGGAGTGGGGTCCAAAAATAGGCACAAAACTGGTACATTCTTTTCCCGACTGGACGCTGACTCTGCAACCGAATATCGTCGGCTGATACGGATTGTAGAGGCAATATAATTTGATCTTTGATCAGATCGACGAGCAAAAAGGGTGGATACCCTTTCAGGTTTTAATCTTGTCATGGATCTGTGGCTAACAGAGAAAAATATAGGGCGGTTGGCACTGTCGAGAAATAAAATAAGGCAATGGGACGACTGACATCCGTTTTGCTGTTACTATTTGTCTGCTTATGCGGACGCGTTCTGGCGGCATCGTCATCGGGGTCGTCAGCTTCTATCTCAGCAACAAGTAGTAGTGCAACCGGCTCGTCACTGGTTTCGGCGACGACTTCTTTCAGTGCACTCCCGGCGGTTTCTATTACTGCACCTGATACTCTCAACGACGGCTCAACCACTGGTAATGCTTTGCCCACTATTTCCTTTAGCACGACAACGTCTTCCACCATAATTTACCCTACGCCTACCATTCCAGTTACCAGTAATAACCCATTTTCAACGACGTCCAATGCACCAGAAGGTACAGTTTTTATTGCGGTTGGATCTGTTATCGGTGGGATTGCGCTTGCGATTCTGGGATGGCGAGCACTGGTTGCTTATTCATTACATAAATCTCTTAAGTCTTCCAGTGCAGCTTATGTCTCGGAACCCAAAGGTACGTCGTCTGGATACGGTGGTGGTAGTGGTGGTGGCTTTTTTGGAGGCAAGCGGCAAAATGCTCCAGGATTTTATGCTACTGGTGCTGGGAGTTCGATGTCGCTTGATCAGCTTACGTCAACTGGTCGTGCCGTGAATAATGCCAGGCCAATCAGTGCATATGACGATATCGGTATTCCACGATACGGACCATCTTTTAATACGTCGACGTTCTATTCGCCTACCGCCGGTGCTATGGGCATGTCGAACCCTATGGGCAACGCAGTACCGGGTGCAGGTACTAACAGAAGCTCCACATATCTTCCTTCTGGTTATTATGGTGTGAAACATGGTGCTGCATCAAGCGCCAGTCTATCGGCGAGATATTCATCAGTTCCGCAGAATCAACGGGCACCCAGTCCAGGAGCTCCGTTGCGTACGGAATCAAGTCTTGCTGTTCCGCAGCAAGGCCAGCGAGTACCAAGCGCATATCTGGATGACCTCTTAGACGTTGATAGAAGTTAAGCAATACAATGGTGCAAATAGTTGATTTAGGGCATCTTATGTTGGGGAAATTGATTATGGGTCAATTGTGCGGATGAACATTATTGTGTGTATATTTCGGCGTTAGAACAATGCATATGGATTTCTTATCTATTAAAGTTTACAATGTGAACACTATCTAAGCATTACACATCGTGACGTGGCGGTAGGAAAAGGTTATCCAGTGCAGTAGTAATGCATCAACAAACATTCAGTCGCAGCTAAGAACTGCATCATATAAATCTAGCTGCACGTAACGCACGTAACAAAGGGTTCTCGTAAATGAATAGTCCTTCCAAAAGGGAGCTTAAATACAACCGACATACATAAAACTCGACACAAGATATTAAGTCACTAGAATGATTCAAGTTGCTTATTTATCTCCTCAAGTTCAGCTTTAGCCTCGTTGTACTTCGTGGACATCTCTTCATATTTCTTCTCCCACGAATCACAATCAACTTCAAGGCTAGACACCTTGCGCTCATACTGCTCGGCCTTGATGTCAGTAACACGCAACCTAAAAGAATCAATTAGACTGCTCTCTCCTACAACCATTTATCTATTAGCCATACTTCTCAGTGGTATCCCGCAAGTTCTTATCGGCATCTTCCAATTCTGTTTCGAGCTGGCTTATCTTCCGTGTCAGAGACTCGTTAGCGGTTCCATGCGCAGCGCCATCTTCGGCGGCAGTCTTAGCTTCAGCCAACTGCTTCTCTAACTTTTCAACCTCCTCCTCAAGTAACGTGTTCTTGTGGTTCAACGAAGTGATCTCCTGCTCCTTGGAGAGGAGATCCTGCTCAAGGCCTTTCACACGCGATATAGCCTCGTCAGCTTTGCCTTGAGCGTCCTCCGCTTCTAAACGGAGTGTATTGATTCTCTGTTCCAAAAAAGAAGTTAGCTAGAAACTGAAGAATGACCGCATGTTGGTCAGAGGAAAAGTGCCACTGATCGGCGAGCTGCAGTATGCCGTACCTCCTTTAGTTTGTCCATCATAGACATTGTGAATATAATAGATATTATAGTAAGACTCTGGAGATGAAGAACAGCTAAGTATAGTGACTTAGATAATTGCAATAGTGCAGAATGGTGGATGGGATTAAGGAGGCCAGACAAATAATAGGCCGGCCAACGTAATTCCAAGGTTACGTGGCCGCGCTGATCAACCCTACCCGTCGTCGCCTGTTGCCCTGGAAACAAGAACTAGCTTTCAAGCTTCATTATAAACGCCAACCACCACTTCTCGAAGATAGTTTTCGGATATTCATTAGACTAAGTCCCTGGCGTAAGCATACTTGTGGTATACTTGGAATAACCTATACAACTGCTGTTCGGCTACATTTTGCCGTTTGATTCGGCCAACATTACCCGGACAGGAAGGTAGTCAACAATCTTCGCAACGGCTCGCGACATCTGAGGCCAAACATATTGCTCACTGGAGTCCCGTAGCAAAAACCGGTCCCCCGCTATATTTTAGGTCCTTTGAATGCATGACTTCTATATTCCCGGACAAAGAGAACCGTACTACCGGGCACGTTGGACTGGTAAAGGCGGCACCGAAAACGCCATTTGCAAAAAGAGCGGCCAACGCGAGAACGCCGTTCGGAGCGAAGACAAATGAAAATAATTATACCTATCACGCCGGGAAAGCGTCTGTTCCGGATGCAGAGGCGATATTCAAGTCTCCATATAAGACACCTAGTGGTAATTATGGTATTCTATTATCCAGGCCTTTGGCTAATCAGAGAAAAGAGAAGCGGATTCCTTTAGGTGGCAAAGACGCGAATTCTCGTACTGTGCAGACAAAACCACAAAAGACTGTTATGAAGTTGACTTCTGGGCGGCGCCGCGCCAAACTGACCATTAAGCCAGGAATCACAAGACATTCCAGCGTCTCCCCTGTTGAGTCCATAGGAGAAGATGTCCCTGATATAGAGTATATGCCGCCCCAAGCCAAAGGTAAAATCGTGTCTGATTATTTTGAGCTCTAAGACCAACCTTTTGTTTGTAGAGTTGCCGTTTGTTCCCAATGATTATGAACACTTAGATCGAAATTCTCTGCGCGACATTCTTAATGACGGAGGTATTATCGGCGACTATCATTATCCAAGAGACAGCGAAGGAATGACTAGCATGGAACGGAAAATGAATGAAATCTTTGACAATCCGGATAATGAATATGTTCCGAACGACTTAGATTTTATGGCCTCGGACGAAGCCGGCCTTCGGGATTTTGAGAAGCCACTCGCGCTCGAAATGGACCAATGTGAAGAGATGGGACAGCAACTGGATGATTGTTTGAGTAAAGTATATATCAAGTAATTTGATTTTTAAGGATGGTATGACATAGGGGTCTATAGGTTGCTGGGAATAATTGCGCTGATAAGGAATTTCATGAGGCGCTGCGGAATAATGCGTTCTGGCAATAATGGTATGGGAGTAAGAGAAGATATAATTGTGCCACTATTAATATATATCACCAAAAATGCCTACAGTTAGACGCGGTTACCTGCGGGAGGGAAGTAAATACTTTTTCCACCATGCGACAAAGTCGACTGTGCTGGTATCAATTCCTAGTTCCCCCAATCGTTTGTTGGACAAACAGCAATCGTGAGGTCGTATAACAATGCTGTCAGAGTGGTCGACTGTGTCAACCCTTACCAAGTGCGTGGTGGGGACACCTAGTAAATCGCCGAAGATCTGACAAATTTCATATCTAATGAGAATTTTAGTCAGGCTTGAAGACTATTATGTGACGTCGAAATTCAAAACGTCTTACTTCGTGTACTTTTGCGTGGCACTGAAATGCAGAATAGGCGGGACCTCTTTTCTTTCTCTGATAATGAGATCCGATAAGTCCCTAAGCACGCGACCAATATCGGAAGTATTGCTATACACGCTCGTTAATCTATGACGCTTCATAACTTATTATATTACATATGCGAACAAGATGCATACGTCGGATAACGAATCTGCCAGTTGTCCATATTAACCTCCGCTTCGCGATTGACATTCTAAACTCTTAGCATTCACTCAACGTTTGATTGTATCACTCCTCACCATTGTGATCTCGACAAGAATGTTGATAGCAGATTCGGACATATTTTCAGCTTCTCCGTATCTATGCAGAATTAAAACATAGTTTTAAAGCAACGAAGAGCATCGGTATCTTACAAAACCTGAATCAGCATAATATGAATAGATTAGCAACTTTTTAGCTTTTGGACAAATCCAGTCTTGGACGTACAGGTATTCGAAGAATCAGTGACTTGCCGTTAAGCGTCAAAGCTTCCAATTCCCCTTTACGCTTTGTGGCACTATAAAAATTGGTAGGACTTCGCTGTTAGCGGTAGTCACCGTACCAATTAAATTCTAGTCATACCTAGGCTCATCCTCAGGCTCATATGGTGGGTGTTTGCCATCGAATACGTAGTCTACGGCGTCAGCAAAATGAAGCAACATATACAGCAGAGTGTCCTTCACCGGTGGATATGTAGATAAATGGAATGTCGAGTTCGGCCGTAAGTTCAGCCAATTGCCTAGTGGCCAGAACGTTAATCTCTTCAACCTTCTCCGGATGCTTAGCGGCAATATCTGGTCTTCTCTCTGCAGCTGAGTGTATTAGAATAGATGGCCTAAATTAGTTAGTGGCTTGACTTCAGTAGTCGGCAATTGTATTGCAGTGGTACTTTGCTGTCCTTATAAATTCCGCCACCATAGAAAAATTGGTTAGATCGAGGAAAACAGTCGGCGGTGACGATCGAGAAAAGCCTACCAATACGGATTAATACTTGTGTTCAATCAAGGCATTCTGTCTGAATACATGCCAGTTCCTAGAACGTTCCATTTCGATCCATATTCCTGAAACTTCTTGACGATCTCGCGTCCAAGTAGTCCTGTAGCTCCCGTAACCACGACTTTTGGATGGCCTGCCTCTGAGGACATGAGAAGACGTCGATTATTTACTATGCTCTGACCACTGTGTACTTGTATGTCGAATCTGAAGTGGTCTGTCCGTTATCCCAGAATTTAGACTGCGGGTAAGGTATTCTTGGAAGATTAGGGTTGTTCTTGCTACTTTTTTTTCCCGTAGAACATTATATTATTCAACCTCATGGAGCGCTTGAGAAGGTTCCGCATTGTCACACCGTCCACCATTCGTTGTGCAAGTTCAGGCAGCTCTGAGAGGTGGACTCTGCGGCAGAAGAGGGATCTATACTCGCGTGAAGCTACGCGTCAAAATTTGAGAAGTCGGGCAGCATTCAAGCTATTAGACGTAACTCAGTAAACTGGCTGGCAATGAATCGAAGCTAATATGCGGCTAGATTGACGACAAATATCATATTTTACAGCAAGGGCAGACCGTAGTAGATTTGGTTAGTCGAATTATAGTCGCGCATTGTTTCGTGAGATTCTTATTAACGAATAAAAGGGCTTCGCACCAGGATCATGGACGCAGATAGCCGTAGAACGGACCGGCCGTAAGGGACACATACTTGGAATAGACATGCTCCCCTGCGCTCCACCTAAAGGCGCATTGGCAATTCATGGAAACTTCTTACATATTGAAACCCAAAGAGCAATTAAAGCCTTCTTGTTGGAGCAGTCCGTGGGACGACAAATCGATCAGAACGAAGTTGCCGGGCCAAGGGACGATGGCAGCTATGGTGATTTGGCACGTCAACGCCAGCAATTTGCATGCCATCAAGACTTCGTGGACGATGCAGACCAGTCAGCAAAGTATGCGACAGGACAAAATAGCGGTATCCCTGCGATTGATGTAGTGTTAAGTGACATGTCAGAAACGTCGCTCACTGTTTGATGTAGCACTTGAGTAACTTGTCAATAGGATGGCCAACACGTCCGGAAATTCCTTTCGAGATCACGCTATGAGCATGGTATACTGTGAGTTCTAGTATTAAGATGGTTAATCTGACGCAGTTGTAGGATCTATGCCATGCAGCCCTGGCATTTGCACTCGATACTCTGAAGACAGGAGGACATTTTGTATGTAAATACTATGCTGGACCGGAAGATGTCGACTTGGAGTCCCGTTTGCGGGAAGCGTTTGATGTGGTTAAGCGGGAGAAACCACGTGCATCACGAAGTGAATCTCGAGAACAATATTTTGTGTCCAAATCACGCAAATATGGTGTAACTAAGCAAGGCGTGTATGGGGACGTCTATGACTATTAATGTAATATGCTGGCAAGGTTTACGACCTGCGAATATCTGGTCGGTAGCTGCGGCTGCTACTCATGTCTGCCGTCAGTCGAATTATTCCAGCAAGCAAGAGCGTAAAGGGCCTGTATTACGACAGTTTACTTTCGTGTAAAATTCGCGTACCATAATATCCACTCCACTAATAAGATTCATGAATATTGTAATATTCGACTTCCATTAATCGAATAGTCGTACGGCATCTCCTACAACTGCTCACCACCGCGGCGTTCATGCTCCTGACTAAGCCGTATGAAGTCCGCCTGTTCGCGAATTGTAAGTCTTGTCCATATGTCTTCAAATTCTGCGGATTCTACGTCTAAGTCCGTGAGTCGATCTTTAAGATCTTCTATCCACTTCTCCTGGTCGTTTGCGATCATTCTATTGTGTTCTCCTTCCCCATCACCATCATGTGTCCAACAAGGCTCAGGAGATTCAAATTTGGAGGCATTCTTCACAAAAACTTCCAAGTCTCCTAAGGGCCTTTCTTGAGCGTCTATTTCATATTCATTGACAAGTTCCAGAAGTCGCCTCTTCTCGCTTGTCGAAATTTGTCGTGACTCAACTCCTCCCACAACTGCCTCTGCCACAACTGCCTCCTTTGTATCCTTCACATTATCACGGTAAAAGGAGGAAGAACACGTCTGGTGACTTTCAGATTTGTAACATACTATTGAACAATATAGCTGTCGGCATCGCGGGCAAGAATACTTTCCGTACGCCGTCTTGCAAAAGACACAGATTCGCACGGGACCAAATCCAGATGAAGAGGCTTCTATGGACGACTGAATGTCTGCATTTACAAATTCCAAGTCCTTTGACATTAACGCTAGTTGCACTCAATGTAACGATCATTGATTCCGAGTGATCCGATATCTGGAATATGTACTACTTTTGGTAAATGAGGGCAGCGGGTCACCTATAGCACGACAAGGTTAGGGTTATCCGGTGCACACTTTGCTGTATTAAGACGACTGCCAGACTAGGTGATATAGGCTGTTTTTTCCAACCAAGCTGTCGTAATTGCTGTTCCGGAGATAGCCATTATTATATGGGGCAATTACTTGAGTGGTCGAATGTGATATCCACAGCGAGCATTTATCATTGATGAAATACGTATGCCTCTGTTGAGCGCTACAGAAAGACATCCAATCCTAACTTCCTGCCCGGCGCTTTCCTCGACGGCCCCAATGAGGAACAGAATAGCCGCATCCAGGAGAACGGTACATCATTTCGAATACACTGACCGGCGATACTCTTGGCAACTTAAAGATTTCAATTTTGTTTTTGCGAAATGTTCGTGTGCTCGAGAATCTCTACCGTTTCGTCTTCCAAGAGCCCTTCCAAGTGTATGTCGTCACTACGCCACGTATAAGGATTCAGGGCCACCACCATTTGACAGCACCGGTCGAGATGCTCATACATACAATAATGATGCTTGGCTTCTAAGAATATTCAAGCGCATTTTTGCGCGCAGGGTTACACCGGATGACACGTGGGAGAGTCGAAGGAGCTCCAACGTCGCTTACGGGTACGAGCCTGATACGGAATGGGAAAGCCTGCAACTGTTGAGCAATTTAATTCGAAATGTCAAGTCGGACCTGGTTCCTGGTGAGGATACTAGTGAACTAAAGGACATGGAATTCCAACTGAAAGCTGCAGTCGACAACTTGCTGGTACGATTGGCGAAGGAGGAACTACCAATTGTCCATGTGCGACTAATTAACGAGGCGTGGAAGCTTCTGTATACAAAGAAAATCGGGCATGCTACGGAATCTCGGGAGACGGATATTGTCCATTCTACTGACATTCCGCGACAGCACTTTAACCGACAAGAACTGAAGAAATTATTACAGCTCATTGTACGATACGACTCGTCGTCGCAGTATCATGTCGAACTTGGACGGAAAGTATATCAAGAACTGATGAGGATGACGACAGCAGGAGACTCGGACGCTCAAGAAGTATTTATGCTTTTTGTCTTTCTACTCTCCCGAAATAAGGCAGACGAGGAGATGCTACTTGCATATGATGAACTTCTTCGGTTATTACAGTCGGTGGATGAGAATATGGCGGTTGCCTTGGTTTCGATTATCAACAACGTTACGAATGAAAGGGTTCAAGAAGTCTTAGTCTCTCGTCTGTGTCAAACAAGCTTGGTGGACATCGGTGCATTTAACGTCGTACTACAGGCAGCTATTGAGAATGAACAGCGAAACATATGGAGTATCTACAATCAAGTACTTGCCGCCCAAACTACCACAGAAAAGTTGCACGCAAACTTTGATACATACGAGCTTTTGTTTCGGTATGTTGTGAAGGATTACGAAGCCGAGCAGTCTATTTCCTTTATGGCGCATGCTAAGCAGGTTCTATTTGATGAGAATGAAATCCCGGTATTCGATATAATGAGTCACCAGGCTCTTTACAGGTCATATTTAACTGCCTGTATCGTGTTGGGTGATGTTGTTACTGGGGAGCGCATATCATCGCTTTTCAGAGCTGATGAATCGCTTTCTCATTTGGAAGGTGAGACCTGGCGGGTCCTGGCTCAGTGGATTACATACGACTTACAAGATGTTTCCAAAATTAATGAATTTCTTCTGCAAATGAATAGTTATGATTTTGAGACTGATAGAGCCACTCTCAACGGCATCATGCGAGCCTCCCAAGTTGGTGGGACGACTGAAGATTTCCGAAATGCAGTGTTTGGTCTCTATGAACTGTACGGCGTTACATTGGATACAAATGCCGTCGGCTTGCGTGTGCGAGACCGAGTGCGATCGGGAAAACCATCAGAAGCGGTTGCGGTATTTAATCGTGCCGTAAGTGAAGGCTTAACGTGGGATTTACAAAGGGATGACATGAAAGCTCTCTTTGTCATGCTAGAAGGACTAGCGACTGCAGAGAATTTTGATGCCGAGTTGTTGGTTGAGATGTATATGGCTGTGAGAGTTTACGTTAATAGTGTAGACTATCCAACGCGATTGGCAATCGTGCGAGGCTTTGTGGATCATGGAGAAGTTGGTAACTTAAGAGACCTGCTGAATGAAGAGATGGGTGATTCCCATAAGTATATGCCGGCTGCATTTCCAGAACTGTATGACGTCCTCCATCGAGCGGTACTAAACACGTATACAGGGGATGCGGCTTGGATGCTTTATGGCTGTATTCACTCACACTTTGTTCCTACTTATGAGTCCTACGTCCCAATTATGCGCCATTTCTGTGAATTGGATCACTGCGACGCAGCGCTGGAGCTCTTCAGGCATGTTCGAAAAGGCACCGATACTCCGCCGCAGAAGGACATGTACGCGCTCGTATTCCGACAATTTGCACGCCGCAATTTCGTGTCTGGTATCAATGAGCTGTTCCATTGCTATAAAGTGGACTTGAATATTGACCCTGATATTGAGCTGTTTAATGCCATGTTAGAGGCATGCTCGCCGTCAGGTCATGATTACTTTTCATACACCCTTTGGCAACAAGTCCGTCTTAACGCTGCTGCACATCCTACGGAGCTTATTCATCAGCCTAATACGGAGACACTGCGCCTTCTTCTGAAGGTGGCGAGTCACACAGGGGCAGGATACGCAGACATGTTGTGGAACGAATTTGGCAAGTACCCTGTGCCTCTTACCGCAGAGCACTTCAAATATTATATCGCGGCTCACTGCGAAGCAAGAAACTTTGACCGAGCTTTTCAGATTGCGACCCGTATTTGTGATCTACGTCTTCCAGAGCCGGCGCCAGATTCCAGCGAAGATCCATCCACGACCGCAGGAGATGCTATTAGTGTTCTGTATAATTACATTGAGTCCGATGATATGCGAAAGGAGGTCGAAGAATGGGCTACAACTGTGCATCCTGAAGAGTGGAAAAAGGTCAAGCGTATTGGACCAGTAATGCAGCAACTTGATATCCGTGGATACAACATTGTGTCAAATCCAATCGAACGGGCAAGGCTAGAGAAAGTGAGTCAAGGTTTATCAAGACAAGGATCTAGACCATTGAGAAAGGACGAATTTCCGAAATTATCGTCTGAAGCGTAATTGAGAGAGTGTCGGATTGCATGTAGATTGACTGACAAGGATTTATAATTGGACTACCAAAATCGATAATGCTATGAAAATTGTCACACTTGCATTTATTTGTATTCACACCGAGAATGAAAATCATCGGGATAGTATCCTTTCGTTCTAGCGCAGATTTCTGTTCTCCGTGAGTT